>CM059300.1:5197500-5207500 GCA_030340665.1 Neosalanx taihuensis
TGGGTGTATGAGAGAGGGTGTGGGTGGGTGTATGAGAGAGGGTGTGGGTGGGTGTATGAGAGAGGGTGTGGGTGGGTGTATGAGAGAGGGTGTGGGTGGGTGTATGAGAGAGGGTGTGGGTGGCTGGATGTGAGAGAGAGAGAGAGAAAGAGTGAGAGAGTTTTTGTGTGTGTGTATGAGAGAGGGTGTGTGTGTGTATGCACTTGTGTGTGAATGCTTGTGTATGTGTGTGTGTGTGTTTATGTTTATGAGGGAGGGTGTGTGTGTAAGAGAGAGGATGTGTTTGTGTGTTTGTGTGTTTGTGTTTGTGTGTGTGTGTCTGTGTGTGTGTGTGTGTGTGTGTGTGTGTGTGTGTGTGTGTGTGTGTGTGTGTGTGTGTGTGTGTGTGTGTGAGAGAGAGAGAAAGGAATACAATTATTCATTTTTTTTAGTACCCCGCCTATAGTCTAATTTGGTGATTCGGCCACGCAGGGGCTGTTCAAAGAGAATGTTCCAGAATTACTCTTATCTACTCAGAAAAACTCTTGTTTCTATCTCCATGAATCTAGACTAGTGGGACAGAATGAATGAGACTGTTAATGTGTGTGCGTGGGGGGGTGGAAGAGAGACTGACCCTGTGTGTGTGTGTGTGTGTGTGTGTTTCTAATGAGATGCTAATGAATGCAAATGCTATTTTAATCTGTGCTGTCAGACATTTATCTTAAATGTTAAGTAATATAACAGTTTATATTCAATTAGTAGAGTTAGAGTAATGTCTACTGGAGGTTGAGAGGGAGGGGAGAGAGAGGGGGAGAGAGGGGGAGGGAGGGAAATATAACCTTGAATGTAGAAAGAAGCCAGTTGTCGTCATTGTTCAGAATCTAAGCTCCTTAATGCAGGATTTAATCCTTTCAAACCAGTACAGATTCATCGCTTTCTATTGTACACTGATATTAAAGTGTCTTGTTGTACACAATAACAATCTGTTTCTATTGGACCGTGACATTCTACTCTTTCTATTGGACAGAGTGACATTCTACTCTTTCTATTGAACGAGTGACATTCTACTCTGTTTCTATTGGACAGAGTGACATTCTACTGTTTCTATTGGACAGAATGGTGTAGTATTGTCATTTTGTCATGTGTCACAGCACCTCTGGTGGTACTTTGGCTGAACTGCAGGCTGGGATAAGACTGAGCATGTCAGCGTCACCATGATGTCAGAGAAGCAGGAGATGACATCATCTCTGCTGCAGAAGTGTGTTTGGCGAAGTCATCATGGAACAACACACACACAATTACCAGAATGGAACAGACTTAATGAGAGGTTAGAGGCTGGGAGGGTAGAGGCTGGAGGTTGGAGGCTGGAGGTTAGAGGCTGGGAGGGTAGAGGCTGGAGGTTGGAGGCTGGGAGGGTAGAGGCTGGAGGTTGGAGGCTGGGAGGGTAGAGGCTGAGAGGTTAGAGGCTAGAGGGTAGAGGTTGGGAGGGTAGAGGCTGGAGGTTAGAGGCTGGGTCCTGCAGCTGTTTCTGGTTTGTTTACAGACAGAGAGATAACATTTTTGTGGAGTGAGACACAGGAAATACGTTCAACACCAAATAAAGAAGAAAATGTGGCTGAGAGTCTCTCCCTGGTGACTGGTGACGGAGGAGGAGGAGGGGAGGGAGGAGGAGGAGATGGGGAGGAGAGTCTGAGGGGAGCGAGGGAGGGAGGAGGAGGTGGGAAGGAGAGTCTGAGGAGACGACATTAGGGGACAGTAGAGATGAGAGACTGGTTCAGGATAGATTAGATTAGATTAGATTCAACTTTATTGTCATTACACAGGTACAAGTCCAGGGCAACGAAATACAGTTAGCATCCAACCAGAAGTGCAAAACAGTTATTAACAACAGAATATAATAATATGGGTATACTCAGAATATACATATTATGAACAGTATAGACAGAATATACAGGGTATGTACAGATTCAATCAGGGTATGTACAGATTCAAATGTACAGATGTACAGATTCAAATTAGACAAGAGAGATAGAGAGAGTGTTTATGGGTTTAATGCTGGAGGGGCTTGGGGGGGGAAGAGAGGGGAGAGTAGGGAGAGTAGGAGGGGTTATCCCACAGGATGTGGACTCTCCATCCTGCAGTTAAACGTGACCTCTTGGCTTTGGATCAAATACTGCTGTCCCCTCTAATACCATGGACTGTCTGTATCACTGTCTGTCTGTCTGTGTCACTCTCTGCCTGTCTGTCTGTCTGTCTATCTGTCTGTCTGTCTGTCTGTCTGTCTGTCTGTATCACTATCTGTCTGTATCTCCCTCTATATATCTATCTGTCTTCCTCCCTCTGCCCCCTCCTTCTCCTCTCTCCCTCCCTCTGCCCTCTGCCCCTCCCTCTCCCTGTCTCCCTCCCTCTGCCCCCTCCCCCTCCCTGTCTCACTCCCTCTGTCCCCCCCCCCCCCCTCTCCCCCTCCCTCTGTCCTTGTGTTTTCAGAGAGGCATGATCCAGGGCTGCTATTAATAGAGCCACACTGGAGGAAGAGGGAAACACGAACTAGACAGGAGCTGGACACCCTGAGGAGGGGGGGGGGGCAGGGGAGGGGGGAGACAGGGGAGGGGGGAGACAGGGGAGGGGTTAACTGTTTGTGAACTTCTGCAACTTGGGATTCCTAGCTGACGTCACACAAAGAGGAGGAAAGAGAGAGGGAGGGAAAGAGTGGAGGAGTGAGGGAGAGAGGGAGAGGAAGAGAGAGAGAGGTAGGGAGGGAGGGATGGAGGGGAGGAGAGAGAGGCAGACCCTGGCCTCAGATGGAACGCAGCAGTTGATTGGTCGGTGTGGTCCTCAGACACCAGCCTGCTGTTTGAGGTCAGAACATCTGAAGTTTACAGAGTGGACGTTTTTCTGTCTGGAAGCTGCTAGAATCCTGCTGATCTGGAGGACTGGAGAGAACAGTGCTGGGTGTCTGTCTGTGTGTTTGTAAGTGAGAGAGAGCTGTGTGTGTGTGTGTGTGTGTGTGTGTGTGTGTGTGTGTGTGTGTGTGTGTGTGTGTGTGTGTGTGTGTGTGTGTGTGTGTGTGTGTGTGTGTGTGTGTGTGTGTGTGTGTGTGTGTGTGTGTGTGTGTGTGTGTGTGTGAGAGGCGGTAGGAGAACCTCTCCAGAGATGGAATGTTGTGTGGACGTTCTAGAAGTTCTGCTGTCGTGTGTTGGGATCCTGAGATCTGAAGTGGGATGACCTCTGGGATTAGGAGCGGAGAGTTCAGTCATCTGGGACTGTCATGACGACCAGGACTCTAACACCTACTGAGGAAATACTGTAGAGGCCATCTGGGACCGACACACAACCTTATACACACACAGATTTACACACACACACACACACGCAGTTTTACACACACATAGCTTTATACACACATACACATAACCTTACACACAGCTTCACACACACACACACAGTTTTACACACACATAGCTTTATACACACATACACATAACCTTACACACAGCTTTACGCAAACACACACACAACCTTACACACACAGCTTTACACACACACACACACACACACCTGAAAATACTCTGCAGGGATTTGAGATGCGTCGGTTTGACAAGATCAGAAGCTCGTTCCCCTTCTTGGCTCAGTTCCATGTTTACAGGGTGAGTTCTGCTGCTGCTGGGTCAAATGAGCACCAAGTGCATCGTGGGAATTGCAGTTTATTGTGCAATTAGCGATGGTTAAGCCTTTTACTGTCTTTTATCAATTCTGTTTTTGTAGTTCTGTCGTCGTTAACTCCCACTTCTGTGACCAGTAACTGCATATAGACACAGCTTAGAACATTCTCAAAAGAGATGGATGAAGTTTAATTAGAGAGAGATGGAGAAAGGGATGGAGGGAGAGAGGGAGAGAAGGAGGGAGGGAGGAAGAGAGTAAGAGGGAGGGAAGATGAGATCAAGCCAGAGACATTCCTTACCAGGGAGCAGTCTGGGAACACATTCCTCCTCCTCATCCTCCTCATCATCCTCCTCCATCCCTCCTCCTCTCTCTCTCTGTCTCTGTCTCTGTCTCTCTCTTTCTCCCCCTCCTCTTCCTCCCCTCTCTCTTCCTCCTCTCTCTCTCTGGGTCTGGTAGGGGAGCACACTGTGTTAACTTGCTGAGACACGTCCCAGACCTGATGTTCACACTGACAGGGCCGTGTGTCAACGAGCCGGCGAGGGCGTCCTTCCTTCAGCCTGGTGCCTCATTCCTCAGCAGTGTGCTACATGTCACACCTGCCAGACACTCAGAACATGCTGCTTCCTGTCCTCCCTCACACTGTGTGTGTGTTTGTGTGTGTGTGTGTGAGAGAGTGAGTGAGATAGAGAGTGTGAGAGTGAGAGAGTGAGAGTGAGAGAGTGAGAGTGAGAGAGTGAGAGTGAGAGAGTGAGAGAAGATGTGTGTGTGTACACCGTGTATGTGTGAGTGTGTGACAAATAGAGAGATGGCAAGAGAGAGATGTGAGTGTGTACACCGTGTGTGTGTGTGTGTGTGTGTGTGTGTGTGTGTGTGTGTGTGTGTGTAAGAGAGAGAACAGGATGTCTGTGACAGTGCAGACATCCTCCGAGGAGGAAGCCGTGACCTTTGTGACCTTTGACCCTGCCCTGGTAAATACAGGAAGTAGTTCTGCCACAAAAGGCAAATTATCAACTGGGGAGATCCTTACTAACAGGCTGTACTGAACATAGTCATGTGACCTGAGGTTCATCATGTGACCTGAGCTTAGTCATGTGACCTGAGGTTCATCATGTGACCTGTACACACACACTGTACTTTAATGCAGAAGCATGATGTCACTTTAGGTGTTACTGAAAAAGCCCCCTCCATCCCCCTCTCTCTCTTCATTTCTCCCTCCCTTTCTCTTTCTCTCTTCTCTCCCTCTCTTCCTCCATCTCATGGTGCAGAGGTGTGTGTACGTACCTGGGTGTATGTGTGTGTGTGTGTGTGTGTTGCAGCACACTGAAGTCTACAGTGTGACACACACATATTCAGATGGAGGAGGAGCAGCGGTGGAGGAGAGAAGGAGAAGGAGAGGAGGTTTGTTGGCAGCAGGAAGCAGGATAGCCAGGGAAGCAGGAACTCTCCAGGGCTACAGTAAAGTCTGACACACATTAGACACACACACTCCCCCCCCCCTCCGCTCTCTCTGTCACACACACATGCTCTCTCTCTATGTCTCTCTCTCTCTCTCTCGCTCTTTCTCTCCCTCTCTGTGATGGGTTTCTTTATGCATGGGATTATGCAGTAAGCCGCCCCCCCCCCCCTCTTTAGTGGTTTTATAAAAGGGAGCACATATGTTGTGTGTGTGTGAGAGAGAGAGAGAGAGAGTGAGCGAGAGTGTGTGTGTGTGTGTGTGTGTGTGTGAGAGTGAGAGAGAGTGTTTGTGTGTGTGTGTATGAGAGAGGGTGTGGGTGGGTGTATGAGAGAGGGTGTGGTGGGCGTATGAGAGAGGGTGGGTGTATGAGAGAGGGTGTGGGTGGGTGTATGAGAGAGGGTGTGGGTGGGTGTATGAGAAAGGGTGTGGGTGGGTGTATGAGAGAGGGTGTGGGTGGGTGTATGAGAGAGGGTGTGGGTGGGTGTATGAGAGAGGGTGTGGGTGGGTGTATGAGAGAGGGTGTGGGTGGGTGTATGAGAGAGGGTGTGGGTGGGTGTATGAGAGAGGGTGTGGGTGGCTGGATGTGAGAGAGAGAGAGAGAAAGAGTGAGAGAGTTTTTGTGTGTGTGTATGAGAGAGGGTGTGTGTGTGTATGCACTTGTGTGTGAATGCTTGTGTATGTGTGTGTGTGTGTGTTCATGTTTATGAGGGAGGGTGTGTGTGTAAGAGAGAGGATGTGTTTGTGTGTTTGTGTGTTTTGTGTGTGTGTGTGTCTGTGTGTGTGTGTGTGTGTGTGTGTGTGTGTGTGTGTGTGTGTGTGTGTGTGTGAGAGAGAGAGAAAGGAATACAATTATTCATTTTTTTAGTACCCCGCCTATAGTCTAATTTGGTGATTCGGCCACGCAGGGGCTGTTCAAAGAGAATGTTCCAGAATTACTCTTATCTCCTCAGAAAAACTCTTGTTTCTATCTCATGAATCTAGACTAGTGGGACAGAATGAATGAGACTGTTAATGTGTGTGCGTGGGGGGGTGGAAGAGAGACTGACCCTGTGTGTGTGTGTGTGTGTGTGTGTGTGTTTCTAATGAGATGCTAATGAATGCAAATGCTATTTTAATCTGTGCTGTCAGACATTTATCTTAATGTTAAGTAATATAACAGTTTATATTCAATTAGTAGAGTTAGAGTAATGTCTACTGGAGGTTGAGAGGGAGGGGAGAGAGAGGGGGAGAGAGGGGGAGGGAGGGAAATATAACCTTGAATGTAGAAAGAAGCCAGTTGTCGTCATTGTTCAGAATCTAAGCTCCTTAATGCAGGATTTAATCCTTTCAAACCAGTACAGATTCATCGCTTTCTATTGTACACTGATATTAAAGTGTCTTGTTGTACACAATAACAATCTGTTTCTATTGGACCGTGACATTCTACTCTTTCTATTGGACAGAGTGACATTCTACTCTTTCTATTGAACGAGTGACATTCTACTCTGTTTCTATTGGACAGAGTGACATTCTACTGTTTCTATTGGACAGAAGGGTTGTAGTATTGTCATTGTGTCATGTGTCACAGCACCTCTGGTGGTACTTTGGCTGAACTGCAGGCTGGGATAAGACTGAGCATGTCAGCGTCACCATGATGTCAGAGAAGCAGGAGATGACATCATCTCTGCTGCAGAAGTGTGTTTGGCGAAGTCATCATGGAACAACACACACACAATTACCAGAATGGAACAGACTTAATGAGAGGTTAGAGGCTGGGAGGGTAGAGGCTGGAGGTTGGAGGCTGGAGGTTAGAGGCTGGGAGGGTAGAGGCTGGAGGTTGGAGGCTGGGAGGGTAGAGGCTGAGAGGTTAGAGGCTAGAGGGTAGAGGCTGGGAGGTTAGAGGCTGGGAGGTTAGAGGCTGGAGGTTGGAGGCTGGGAGGGTAGAGGCTGGAGGTTGGAGGCTGGGAGGGTAGAGGCTGAGAGGTTAGAGGCTAGAGGGTAGAGGTTGGGAGGGTAGAGGCTGGAGGTTAGAGGCTGGGTCCTGCAG
This sequence comes from Neosalanx taihuensis, assembly GCA_030340665.1. NCBI lineage: Eukaryota > Metazoa > Chordata > Actinopteri > Osmeriformes > Salangidae > Neosalanx > Neosalanx taihuensis. The sequence continues at coordinate 5,204,625 of CM059300.1, forward strand.
CTGTTTCTGGTTTGTTTACAGACAGAGAGGTAACATTTTTGTGGAGTGAGACACAGGAAATACGTTCAACACCAAATAAGAAGAAAATGTGGCTGAGAGTCTCTCCCTGGTGACTGGTGACGGAGGAGGAGGAGGGGAGGAGGAGGAGGAGATGGGGAGGAGAGTCTGAGGGGAGTGAGGGAGGGAGGAGGAGGTGGGAAGGAGAGTCTGAGGAGACGACGTTAGGGGACAGTAGAGATGAGAGACTGGTTCAGGATAGATCAGATTAGATTCAACTTTATTGTCATTACACAGGTACAAGTCCAGGGCAACGAAATACAGTTAGCATCCAACCAGAAGTGCAAAACAGTTATTAACAACAGAATATAATAATATGGGTATACTCAGAATATACATATTATGAACAGTATAGACAGAATATACAGGGTATGTACAGATTCAATCAGGGTATGTACAGATTCAAATGTACAGATGTACAGATTCAAATTAGACAAGAGAGATAGAGAGAGTGTTTATGGGTTTAATGCTGGAGGGGCTTGGGGGGGAAGAGAGGGGAGAGTAGGGAGAGTAGGAGGGGTTATCCCACAGGATGTGGACTCTCCATCCTGCAGTTAAACGTGACCTCTTGGCTTTGGATCAAATACTGCTGTCCCCTCTAATACCATGGACTGTCTGTATCACTGTCTGTCTGTCTGTGTCACTCTCTGCCTGTCTGTCTGTCTGTATCACTATCTGTCTGTATCTCCCTCTATATATCTATCTGTCTTCCTCCCTCTGCCCCCTCCTTCTCCCTGTCTCCCTCCCTCTGCCCCCTCCCTCTCCCTGTCTCCCTCCCTCTGCCCCCTCCCCTCCCTGTCTCACTCCCTCTGTCCCCCCCCCCCCCCTCCCCCTCCCTCTGTCCTTGTGTTTTCAGAGAGGCATGATCCAGGGCTGCTATTAATAGAGCCACACTGGAGGAAGAGGGAAACACGAACTAGACAGGAGCTGGACACCCTGAGGAGAGGGGGGGGGGGGGGGGGGGGGCAGGGGAGGGGGGAGACAGGGGAGGGGGGAGACAGGGGAGGGGTTAACTGTTTGTGAACTTCTGCAACTTGGGATTCCTAGCTGACGTCACACAAAGAGGAGGAAAGAGAGAGGGAGGGAAAGAGTGGAGGAGTGAGGGAGAGAGGGAGAGGAAGAGAGAGAGAGGTAGGGAGGGAGGGATGGAGGGGAGGAGAGAGAGGCAGACCCTGGCCTCAGATGGAACGCAGCAGTTGATTGGTCCGTGTGGTCCTCAGACACCAGCCTGCTGTTTGAGGTCAGAACATCTGAAGTTTACAGAGTGGACGTTTTTCTGTCTGGAAGCTGCTAGAATCCTGCTGATCTGGAGGACTGGAGAGAACAGTGCTGGGTGTCTGTGTGTGTGTGTGTGTGTGTGTGTGTGTGTGTGTGTGAGAGGCGGTAGGAGAACCTCTCCAGAGATGGAATGTTGTGTGGACGTTCTAGAAGTTCTGCTGTCGTGTGTTGGGATCCTGAGATCTGAAGTGGGATGACCTCTGGGATCAGGAGCGGAGAGTTCAGTCACCTGGGACTGTCATGACGACCAGGACTCTAACACCTACTGAGGAAATACTGTAGAGGCCATCTGGGACCGACACACAACCTTATACACACACAGCTTTACACACACACACACACGCAGTTTTACACACACATAGCTTTATACACACATACACATAACCTTACACACAGCTTTACACACACACACACACGCAGTTTTACACACACATAGCTTTATACACACATACACATAACCTTACACACAGCTTTACGCAAACACACACAACCTTACACACACAGCTTTACACACACACACACACCTGAAAATACTCTGCAGGGATTTGAGATGCGTCGGTTTGACAAGATCAGAAGCTCGTTCCCCTTCTTGGCTCAGTTCCATGTTTACAGGGTGAGTTCTGCTGCTGCTGGGTCAAATGAGCACCAAGTGCATCGTGGGAATTGCAGTTTATTGTGCAATTAGCGATGGTTAAGCCTTTTACTGTCTTTTATCAATTCTGTTTTTGTAGTTCTGTCGTCGTTAACTCCCACTTCTGTGACCAGTAACTGCATATAGACACAGCTTAGAACATTCTCAAAAGAGATGGATGAAGTTTAATTAGAGAGAGATGGAGAAAGGGATGGAGGGAGAGAGGGAGAGAAGGAGGGAGGGAGGAAGAGTGTAAGAGGGAGGGAAGATGAGATGAAGCCAGAGACATTCCTTACCAGGGAGCAGTCTGGGAACACATTCCTCCTCCTCATCCTCCTCATCATCCTCCTCCATCCCTCCTCCTCTCTCTCTCTGTCTCTGTCTCTGTCTCTCTCTCTTTCTCCCCCTCCTCTTCCTCCCCTCTCTCTTCCTCCTCCTCTCTCTGGGTCTGGTAGGGGAGCACACTGTGTTAACTTGCTGAGACACGTCCCAGACCTGATGTTCACACTGACAGGGCCGTGTGTCAACGAGCCGGCGAGGCGTCCTTCCTTCAGCCTGGTGCCTCATTCCTCAGCAGTGTGCTACATGTCACACCTGCCAGACACTCAGAACATGCTGCTTCCTGTCCTCCCTCACACTGTGTGTGTGTTTGTGTGTGTGTGTGTGTGAGAGAGTGAGTGAGATAGAGAGTGTGAGAGTGAGAGAGTGAGAGTGAGAGAGTGAGAGTGAGAGAGTGAGAGTGAGAGAGTGAGAGAAGATGTGTGTGTGTACACCGTGTATGTGTGAGTGTGTGACAAATAGAGAGATGGCAAGAGAGAGATGTGAGTGTGTACACCGTGTGTGTGTGTGTGTGTGTGTGTGTGTGTGTGTGTGTGTGTGTGTGTAAGAGAGAGAACAGGATGTCTGTGAC
>CM059300.1:5217500-5282500 GCA_030340665.1 Neosalanx taihuensis
TCCTCCAGCCTCCCCCACGCCTCTCTCCTCGCCATCTCTCCTGGTAAAACCATGCCACCCACACACAGCTTCGCCCCTGACCCCAAGTACGCTGCCCCCCAGATCGTGCATGCCCACTCCCACCCCCTGGTGGCCCCCCAGGCCCCACCTCAAGCCAAAGGCCCCTGTATCCTTCCAATTGTCCGGGATGGACGAAAGGTGAGCAACACCCACTACTACCTCCTCCCAGAGAAGCCCCCCTACTTGGACCGCTACGCCCGCTTCTTCAGGGAGACTAATGGAGGAGGAGGAGGAGGGGGAGGAGGTGGAGGAGGAGGGGTGGAGGAGAGAAGGCAAGTTAACACTGCCACCGTTAGACCCATGATGGTCACCCTCCCTCAGGGGGAACTATCCCAGGGTCAGGTGCTGCCGGCTGGGGATCTGAAAACCAACTTCTCCAACAACAACAGCAGTCTGGGTGGAGGGGGTGGGGCTCTGGATGGAGGGGGTGGGGCTGTGGGTGGAGGGTGTGTGGCTCTGGGTGGAGGGTGTGTGGTAGTGAGGCCAGGCATGAAGGCTTCACTTATCCAGCCCAGAGTGATGGCAGAGGGGATTCTCAGCCCGGCGGTGGCCCCTGTCCACACCGACACACCTGGAGACTCCAGAGCTGACCGGGTCAGAATGGTGAGTTTGGCCAGGAGAGGGAGTGTGTGTTTGGGGTGTGTGTGTGTGTTTGTGTGTGTGTGCGCGCACGTTTTCTCTCTGCTGATCCATAGGTCGAGCCAGGTTGCTATGGTTACCCAGCCCCGTTATCAATCCAGAGGCAAAACTTTGAACATGCTCGATCGTCTTGACTCGCTCACGGACGATCTTATTGGCTTGTGCGAGGCACCTGATCGGCCCGACCTGATTGGCTGCGTGTGTGTTGCAGGTGCAGGGGGCGGTCCATGGGGTGACCTTGGAGGAGTGTGAGGCAGCGCTGCAGAACCACAGCTGGAGCGTGCAGAGAGCTGTGCACTACCTGAAGGTCAGCCGCTACAAGCACGCTACGCTAACACGCTTTGCTAGCACGCTACGCTAGCATGCTACGCTGGCACGCTACGCTTACACGCTATGCTGGCTAACATGCTACGCAAGCCTGCTACGCTAACACGTTACCTCAGCAGACTAGCAGACCAGTCTATCCCTCTCTCTCCCACTCACTCACTCACTCACTCACTCACTCACTCACTCACTCACTCCCCCTCCCCTCCTCTCTCTCTTCTCCCCTCCCCTCCCCTCCCCCTCCTCTCTCTCTCCTCCCCTCCCCTCCCCTCCCCCTCCTCTCTCTCTCCTCCCCTCCCTCTCCTCTCTTCTCCCCTCCCCTCCCCTCTCTCTCTCTTCTCCCCTCCCCCTCCTCTCTCTTCTCCCCTCCCCTCCCCCTCCTCTCTCTCTCCTCCTCTCCCCTCCCCCTCCTCCCCAGGTGGAGCAGCTGTTCTGTCTGGGGTTGAGGTCCAGGACAGAGTGTGTGAAGATGCTTGAGATGTTTGACTGGAACCTGGAAGTGGCTAGCTCCCAGCTGCTGGACTCTTCAGGATCCATCAGGCCCAGGTAGGCCTACCTGCACCCCCAGCCCTGCCTACCGGATCCAGGTAGGCCTACCCTCACCCCTAACCCGGCCTACATGATCCAGGTAGGCCTACCCTCACCCCTAACCCGGCCTACATGATCCAGGTACCACTCACTTAACCCAGGTTAGGCCTACCGGATCCCAACCACTAATCAAGCCTACCGTTCGCACCTACTCACACCTTTTGTGTTCTTTCAGGATGATTCTCCTGTGTTTTGACCCCCTGGTAACTGAAGCAGCCTCCTCTCTGTCTCGGTTACAGGCGGTGATGGACGTTGATGTTCTTTTCAAGGACAGAACTGTTTTAAGTGAAGGATGATGCTCCCGCCCACTTGCCCCACATTTCCTGCCGTAGATGTCCAATCAGAATACGGCTTCAGGATTCCGGCAAGGGTCATTGGGCCGATGGCCAGTGGGTCATTCTCACCCCCCCCCCCCCCCATAACCTCTCCTGTCCATCAAACTGCCTCTTCACCGGCTACACTGTGTGACCTCTAACTAGCAGCTACAATGACAGTTTAAATGATACCTTAACTAGAACCAGTACTATCCTGGTAGCAAGTCTAAGGATCAAAGTAGTTTCTAGTCTATCTGGTAACATTGTGACTCCACCCTGGTAGCTGGTCTCTGGCCTCTATGACTGAATGACTTCACTGCTATAATGCTGAAGTAAGTTAGTAAGAGTTTCTCCAGAGACTTAGCTTGAAGTATGAGTCAGGTGTTTCACCACAGCAGGAAGTAGAGGCTCCGTGACAGAGCATGAGGATGTGGGCTTACCCCATCCTCATCAAGCTGACCCTCTCCTCCTTCTAGGCTCACCCCAGCTTCTGCTGGGCTGTTTACATTCAATATTCTCTGACTACTGCATGAGCCTGCTGGTGTCAGAACCATACCCTCTCCTCATCTTCTCTCCACCTCCTCTCTCTCTCCTCATCTCCTTTTCACCTCAACCCTCCCCTTCTCTCTCTCTCTCCTCATCCCCTCTCCACCTCCTCTCTCTCCTCATCCCCTCTCCACCTTCTCTCTCCTCATCCCCTCTCCACCTTCTCTCTCTCTCCTCATCCCCTCTCCATCTTCTCTCTCCTCATCCCCTCTCCACCTTCTCTCTCTCTCCTCATCTCCTTTTCACCTCAACCCTCCCCTTCTCTCTCTCTCTCCTCATCCCCTCTCCACCTCCTCTCTCTCCTCATCCCCTCTCCACCTTCTCTCTCCTCATCCCCTCTCCACCTTCTCTCTCTCTCCTCATCCCCTCTCCATCTTCTCTCTCCTCATCCCCTCTCCACCTTCTCTCTCTCTCCTCATCCCCTCTCCACCTTCTCTCTCTCTCCTCATCCCCTCTCCACCTCCTCTCTCTCTCCTCATCCCCTCTCCACCTCATCCCCTCTCCACCTCCTCTCTCTCTCCTCATCCCCTCTCCACCTCATCTCTCTCTCCTCATCCCCTCTCCACCTCATCCCCTCTCCACCTCCCCTCTCCACCTCATCCCCTCTCCACCTCCTCTCTCTCCTCATCTCCTCTTCACCCCATCTTTCCCTTCTCACACACACAGAAGTTCCATTTGTTTTATTATGTAATAATCCACACAGTGGGTTTTTCTATATAGTATTAATATAAATACAGTTTATGTTTTGGTTTATGTCTGTGCTGGAAATATTATTTTCTACATCAATTGGATGTTTGGTGTTTTTATTTGTAATTTTGTTGTGTTGCAAATAGGTTATTTGAACCTCAAGGTTTGCAGTTGGAAAAGTTACAAGTTGCTAAAGTTTTTTGTTTCTTGTTCCTCAAGTATCTTTTCAATTTTGTAAAATATTTTTGGGAATCCTCAAATTGAGCACAAGAAACGAGTCAGTGTTAAGAACCTGTCTCGAACGATCTATTCCTGTGTTGTCAGTCATGCTGTTGCTATACTTGCGAATGCTAACAGACCAAGTTATGCTGCTATGCTACTAACGAGTCACTGTAAACCAGTGTAAGAAAACCCAGTGTAGTAAATTGTTTAGTTGAAAAGGTTGAGTGTGTATACTAAGTGGTCGAATAAATATGACCACTGAGCTATTAGTTCGTGTTCCAGTTGGCTCAGGGCTTAGTGAAGTGTTACAGTCTGCTAAGCTAGCTAAGCTAACTGTCGTGGTTATAAATGTTGCATGCTGATCGACCCCTCAACTATATCTCTTAAATCCATACAGAGAAAACCAGGAGAGCCTGTCTACTCTCTAACTCTTTCTCTCAGTCTCTTTCTTTAACTGAAAACAGACAGGCCCACTTTACCTGTGTGCAGAGAGGGAGGGAGGGAGGGAAAGAGAGGGAGAGAGGGAGGGAAAGAGCGAGGGAGGGAGGGAAAGAGAGGGAGAGAGGGAGGGAAAGAGAGGGAGGGAGGGAGGGAGGGAAAGAGAGGGAGAGAGGGAGGGAAAGAGAGGGAGGGAGGGAGGGAAAGAGAGAGAGGGAGGGAGGGAAAGAGAGGGAGGGAAAGAGGGAGGGAAAGAGGGAGGGAGGGAGGAAAAGAGAGGGAGAGAGGGAGGGAAAGAGAGGGAGGGAGGGAGGGAGGGAGGGAAAGAGAGGGAGGGAGGGAAAGAGGGAGGGAGGGAAAGAGAGGGAGTGGGGGAGGGAGTATGGAAGTTGCGGAATCATGTGGGACACGTCGTCATCTTAACGTTCCGTAGAGACCAAGAGAAGCAGCCTGAATAAAACACCATTCTGTCATCCCTGCTGGGCCCTCTGGTGAGGGAGGAGAGGGGCCTGGGAGAGGGAGGGCAGTAGATGGAAGGACAGAGAACTTTAGTTGTAATTGTTTCCATTTAACTGGCACGAGGTGTGAGCAGTTTGGTTTGGAACACGTTTCTGCTTCATTCTAACAGAACTCTGTTTCAATAGGACAGGATTGTCGTCGCGGTGACGGTTGCCTAGCCTAAACAAACAAGGACGCTCTGCAAACCGTAATAAGAATGAAAAAAATATTATGTCATAATAAGATGAATCCCCATGATGATCCTTGTTTGCAGTTTGTTTACTAAGCTGCTGTGATTAGAAGAAGCCCCGCCCCTCATCCAAATACCCAACCTTACTCTTTACGTCGTTTTTTTCTTTCTACTTTTTTAGTTTTTAAGTTATTCAATTTTACTGAAATTACAAATATGAGCTCCCCTCTTGTGTCTCTGAGCCCCCAGAAAACCTGCCTCAGTTAGTGTGTGTGTTTGTTCTTCCTTTGAGGAAATATTGCCAGCGTTGCTGAACTCCTTTGTAAATGTATTTTATATTAAAGAAATTAACTATTTTTACCACACGCTCATCACAGTGTCATTCTTTCCTTCCTGCTGCCTGCTGATTGGTCCCTGATTGGAAAATGGGGAATGTGATTGGGTGACAGCAGAAGAATGATTTAATTAGGCTGTGTTTGAACTGTCGGAGAATGTGTGCACCTCACCTGAAATAATGAGCCACTAATTAGTCATTACCCACCTGTAGTTAATTAGTACCTTTGGCTAATGAGCGGAGAGATGCTAGCATATCGGCTCTGTGAAACCAAGAGGGATGAATAGACACATTATGAATGTTTATATATACTGTATATAAATACATATAAATGGGAACATTATAAGTGTATATATATATATATATATATATATATATATACACATATATAAATAAAAGTAAATGGAACACAAATGTTTTTTATCTGTGTGTGTTACTGTGTGTGTGTGTGTGTGTTGTTGGTTGTGTGTGTGTTACATTAGGTGTGTAGGTCTGTGTGTGTGTGTGTTGTTGGTTATGTGTGTGTTACATTAGGTGTGTAGGTCTGTGTGTGTGTGTTGTTGGTTATGTGTGTGTTACATTAGGTGTGTAGGTCTGTGTGTGTGTGTTGTTGGTTGTGTGTGTGTGTGTTACATTAGGTGTGTAGGTCTGTGTGTGTGTGTTGTTGGTTGTGTGTGTGTGTGTTACATTAGGTGTGTAGGTCTGTGTGTGTGTGTTGTTGGTTGTGTGTGTGTTACATTAGGTGTGTAGGTCTGTGTGTGTGTGTTGTTGGTTATGTGTGTGTTACATTAGGTGTGTAGGTCTGTGTGTGTGTGTTGTTGGTTATGTGTGTGTTACATTAGGTGTGTAGGTCTGTGTCTGCATAAACGAGCAGGGAGAGTTGCTTTTTGCAGTCAGGCAATGTTATAACAGGCAGTGTTATAAACGGCTCCATAAAGTCGGACATTTGTGCTTCGAGGAAATGCTGTTAGTTTACTTTATTGCTGCCAATACAGGTCGCAATTCAATGGTTTTCAAACCGATGCACTGAAATTGGTCATTTTAATTATTGGGCTGTTAAACCTTCTCCAATCTGCAGCTAGAAGCTGGATGAAACACTGTCTTCAACAATAGGAGGCAATTGCAGCCTGTCAATAAACACTATTTAACTCATTGTACTGTTTGGTTTGGATTTGTGCATTGAAGAAACTGAAGGTGTCAGAAGAAAGACATTTACATTTAGTCATTTATCGGAAGCTTTTATCCAGAGCGACTTACAGCAAGTACAGGGACATTCCCCCCTGCGGTAAGTAGGGTGAGGTGCCTTGTCCAAGGACACAACGTCATCTGGCAAAGCCGGGAATCTAACCAGCAACATTCAGATTCATAGCCTGATTCTCTAACCACTCAGCCCCCTGACTCCCTTATATAGAGATTGTGTGTGTGTGTGTGTGCTTGCGTGCGTGTGTGTGTGTGCGTGCGTGCGTGCATGCGTGTGTGCGTGCATGCGTGTGCGTGTGTGCGTGTGTGTGCGTGCGTGCATGCGTGTGTGCGTGCGTGCATGTGTGTGTGTGCGTGTGTGCGTGTGTGTGTGTGTGTGTGTGACAGACACACACACACAGACACACCCAGAGGTCATGGATGCAGATTCTGGCTCCAGCCTCAGCAGCAGGTCATCAGTAGGATCTGTGTTTCTGATCCAGAATCAGTCTGCCTCGTTACCGTGGGACGCCATACGGTAACCATAGCTACGGCCCATGGCTTAGGAGACGTCCCAGCATCTAGAAACAAAGATACAACTTTATCAGTAAGTAAACACAGTGTAGGGAGTCATGTGGCACAGTCGGTTAGGGTGTCAGGTTAGTAATCTGAAGGTCCCTGGTTCGAACCCCGGCTGTGCCAACATGATGTTGTGTCCTTGGGCAAGGACTTCACCCTACTTGCTTCAGGGGGGAATGTCCCTGTACTTGCTGTGAGTCGCTCTGGATAAGAGCGTCTGATCAATGACTCCATGTAGAGGCGTGCTCAGACTTGCTCGAAACCTGAAGATGAATTATTTGAAACAGAGGGAGGTCCTGCTCCCACAACCAATCACAGACTATCCTGAAAAATGTCCCCTCTCTTTCCCTCATTACATGCCCACCCCTCTGTAACCAACACAACCTCAGCCTAATTGATACACAAACCCATTTAGTCTCTTTTACATACACACATCTCTCTCACACACGCATACACAGTCCTGTTTTAGAGCTCCTGTTGGTTAATGAGACATTTGTCAGGTCAGTCGTTTATCTTGTGATGCGTGTGCCCAGAATTCCTCCTGTTACCGCGATCCTGATCATTATGGGGTGGAGAGCATTAAGTTCCCTGGAACCCCCCTAGGAATTACTGAGAGCGGGAGAGGGAGGGGGGGGAAGGGAAGTAGAGTAACAAATAGAGAGGGAGGGAGACAGTGTATATGTTCTGTTGTGTTTTTTTACCAACACCATGCATATTAAACAGAAACACCTCCTCCCACCTCCTCTCACCACCTCCTTTCTCCCCACCTCCTCACCACCTCCTCTCTCCACACCTCCTCACCACCTCCTCTCTCCACACCTCCTCTCTCTACCTCCTCTTTCCCCACTCCCTCTACCCACCTCCTGTCTCCACACCTCCTCTCACCCCCTCCTCTCTCCCCACCTCCTCTCTCTCTACCTCCTCTCTCCCCACCTCCTCTCTACCTCCTCTCTCCCCACTTCCTCTACCCACCTCCTGTCTCCACACCTCCTCTCACCCCCTCCTCTCTCCCCACCTCCTCTCTCTCTACCTCCTCTCTCCCCACCTCCTCTCACCCCCTCCTCTCTCCCCACCTCCTCTCTCTCTACCTCCTCTCTCCCCACCTCCTCTCTCTTTACCTCCTCTCTTTCCACCTCCTCTCTGGAGTCCAGGAGTAGACCTTCTGGACCTCCAAACGGTCTCTCTCCTGAGAAAACTGCTGACCTTCAAACTTACTGCTGGGTGGCTTTGTCTGCGGAGAGAGGGAGGAGAGAGGGAGGGGAGAGGGAGCGGAGAGTTAGGGGAGAGGGAGGGGAGAGGGAGGGGAGAGGGAGGGGAGAGGGAGGGAAGAGGGAGGGGAGAGCGAGGGGAGAGGGAGAGGGAGGAGAGAGGGAGGGGAGAGGGAGGGAGGGAAGAGGGAGGGGAGAGGGAGGGGAGAGGGAGGTGAGAGGGAGGAGAGAGGGAGGAGAGAGAGAGAGAGGAAGGGGAGGACAAGACAGGAGAGGAGAAGGAGGGAGGGAAGAGGAATAAAGGATGAGGACACACAAAAAGGAAGTGGAGAAAGTGAGAGATGGAGAGGAAGAGAGGAAGTGAGAGCGCAGAGGGAAACATTTGTCTGTGAAATGGTTCCTGTTGTCCTTCCTGCTTTAAAAGCAATCTGCTTTCATGGTCAAAAGACGGAGAGAGGCTGACAGACTGATAGAGAGGCAACAAGACAGAGATATCCTGAGGAAGATATCCAGATATAGAGGAAAGAATGAATATTCAACTGTTCTGTATTAAGTGCAATATTTTCAAGTGTCCTGTTGTTCAATATTCCCCCAAGGTGGTCGCACAATGTGTAATATTACCCCTGGTGGTCTTGTTACATTTACATTTATTCATTTAGCAGATGCTTTTATCCAAAGCGACTTACAAGAGAGAGCTTTTACAAAGAGCATCAGTCATTGAGCATAGGAACATGATAGACCCTGAACACAGTGGGTTTTTTAGATTGTGAATCATACATCATGAGAACCAATAAGTGCCAAGGGAAGAACTATAAATGCATAACAACGATTGTGAACATAAAGCAAGAGATACAACAACAACACTGGCAAGTCACCATATGGGGAACAACAAATAGTTCTAAACAACATTAGATTATGTGAAGTGCCATACTATTCCTTGTTGTGCATTACGTACATTACGTGCAATACCCTGTAATTCTCCTCAAGTGCAATAACTGTCTATATGTATATGTCTGCTTAACTTCTTACTTATTTTGAAATGATTTTATACTAGACTTTATCGTGCCCCCCTATTGTTATTGTCATATTACCCTGCAACTCTGTGTGCTGTACTTTACCCTGCTGCTGTTGTGAACTGCAATTTCCACCCCTGGAGGACAAATAAAGATTTATCTAATCTAATAACAATCTGGAGGGGGCCCCCTCTCTACTGCTCCCCCAGCAAGGTGGCCCGTCTGTAGGTCTCTGCCGCAGGGTAGTCAGGGGGTCTGTGGAGGTTTCGCATCAGAGAAGACAGGGATATGGAGGAGAAAGAGAAGAGCGTCATTCTGATCCCGTCTGATGATGATTTCTCCGGGGAGAAACTCATACTAAAACATCCACTGATCAATAAATGCTGCTTCTTTGTAATCAATCTGTCCTATTCCGATATTATTAGAAAGGGAGAGAGAGGAGGGAGATAAGACAGAGGGAGAAACAGAGAGAGAGTGTGTGTGAGAGAGAGAGTGTGTGAGAGAGAGAGAGAGAGAGAGAGAGAGAAAGAGGCAGAGACAGATGAGCGGTATTAGGAGAGAGAAGAAAAAATGAGGGAGGATGAGAAAGAAGAGATGCAAGAATGAGATGAGAAAGAGAGAGAGAACAGTGGAAGAGGGAGTAAAGGAGGCTAAAGTATCCCCTCCAGGAGAGAAGAGTGAAGTGATGAGGGGAGCAACGGAGAGAGGTGGAGAGAAACAGGGAGAGAGGGAGAGACATGGAGACAGGGAGAGAGAGAGACAGAGAGGAAGACAGGGAGAGGGAGAGACACAGAGAGAGAGGGAGACAGAGAGACAGAGAGAGAGAGGGAGAGAGAAAGAGAGAGAGAGAGGTGGAGAGGGAGAGGGAGAGAGGGAGATGGGGGTGGGATTCAGGACTGCCAAAGTCAGAGCCAAGCACCATTAGTCCACAAAATACCTATAAATTTAACCCTAGACATTTACTGAACACTAACACACACACACACACACACACACACACACACACACACACACACACACACACACACACACACACACACACACACACACCACACACACACCACACACACATGCACACTCTGACCCCCGCACACACTCTCTTTGGCTAACACACACTCTCTGTGATAATGCCGAGGCAGGTTATTGTTCTTCTGTGTGGAGGGTTAGTGTGAAGCATGACACAACTTCCTGTGAACACCTACAGAGCACTGACACACACACATACACACACACACACACACACACACACACACACACACACACACACTCTCACAAACACACACTTTCTCTGTCACACACACACACTCTCTCACAGGCACACACGTTCTCTCTCACACACACACATACACAATTTATCCCTGTCTCTCACACACACACACAAACACAAACTTTCTCACACACACACTCTCAGGTAAAGCCTGCCCATGTCCAGTTAAGCACACTTCAAAGTAATGTAATGATGGAGAAAATCACATCAATACCTGCTTACTGGCCAGTGTTCAGGCCTAACCTGAAACCTGATAGTGTGTGTTAGCCAAAGAGAGTGTGTGCGGGGAGTGTGCGTGTCTGTATATAGTGTGTGTGTGCGCCAGGGAGTGTATGTGGTCTATGAGAGTGTGTGTTTGTGTATCTGCGTGTGTTTGTGTGAGCGAGTGCTACCTTGGCAATCAGCATATTCTGCCATTCACCTTGAAAATTAATCCCACGTTTTTTGATTTCACGCTTCAAACATGACTAGACTTTCATGTGGCAACTTTGAAAAAGATGATTGGATTTATTTGTCTGATGGTCGATTCCTCTCCCGCTTTGCCCTTCTCCCTTGCTGCCATCTTGAAAGTCAGACTTATTAAAGACGCACCTTTTAAAAGGCGACAGTGACACATTTTCTTAATGAAAAACTTCAGCATTCAGACTAGTCAGCTACTCAGCAGTGCTGAGACCAAAACAAACATGTCTCCCTGGGAACAGTTCAGGATGTCCAGCTCAGCGGCAGTTAGCTAGCAGACCCCCATATCATACTGCGCTACTCCCAGGTCAACAGTGTGGAGTCCCTTCGTTTCCTGGGCACCACCTTCTCCCAGGACCTTAAGTGGGAGCTGAACATCAACTCACTCATAAAGAAAGCCCAGCAGAGGATCTATTTCCTGCGGCAACTGAAGAAATTCAGCCTGCCGAAGACAATGGTGGTGCAATTCTACCTTGCCATCATTGAGTCCATCCTCACCTCCTCCATCACCGTCTGGTACGCTGCTGCCACTGCCAAGGACAAGAGCAGACTGCAGCGTATCATACGTGCCGCTGAGAAGGTGATAGGCTGCAACCTGCCATCCCTTGAGGACCTGCACACTGCGAGGTCCCTAAAGCAAGTGAGGAAGATTGCGGCCGACTCCTCCCACCCTGGACATTCTGTGCTTCAGCTGCTCCCTTCTGGCAGGAGGCTGTGATCCATCAGGACCAAAACCTCTCGCCACAGGAATAGCTTCTACCCTTCTGCTATTGCCCTCTTCAACAGGGCCAAGGACTCAGTATGACACATCCACCAACACCCCACCCCACACCCCCTTCCAGAATCCCCTTGCACTCTGCCACTTTAGCACACAACACTTACTACTAAAAAACTTACTACTGTGATTTTTTTACACTACTGTGTATATACACCCCCCCCCCATGTACTATATATACCCATTCCACTTTGTACCTATGTTATTTGTACTTCCATGTTATTTGTATCATTTGTATTATTTGTATCATTTGTATTATTTGTATCAGTTGTATTATTTGTTACCTGTATCATATTTGTAGTGTATTTTACATTGTATTAATTTTTTATTAGTATGCCACATATATGTTCTATGTTTGCTCATTTCTGCCACAGTGCATTCTATATTTGTTAATCTTGCATAGCGAATAAACCCCATTCTGATTCTGATTCACTTGTGTTCCTCTGGAACCTTCTCGTTCCCCTGGAGCTGTAGGCAGGAGACCCAGCAGGGGCGGAAGACAGCAGGTATGTCCCCACCTCCTCACCCTAGACCTAACCAGTGGTCAGTGACCACAGCAGGGGAGGAAACACACCTAGGAACCTACTATCCCTTCTTCAGTTATCCCTCCTTCAGTCATCTCTCCTTCAGTTATCCTCCTTCAGTCATCCCTCCTTCAGTCATCCCTCCTTCAGTTATCCTCCTTCAGTCATCCCTCCTTCAGTCATCCCTCCTTCAGTCATCCCTCCTTCAGTTATCCTCCTTCAGTCATCCCTCCTTCAGTCATCCCTCCTTCAGTTATCTCTCCTTCAGTTATCCTCCTTCAGTCATCCCTCCTTCAGTCATCCCTCCTTCAGTCATCCCTCCTTCAGTCATCCCTCCTTCAGTTATCCCTCCTTCAGTCATCTCTCCTTCAGTCATCCCTCCTTCAGTCATCCCTCCTTCAGTTATCCTCCTTCAGTTATCTCTCCTTCAGTTATCCTGCTTCAGTCATCCCTCCTTCAGTCATCCCTCCTTCAGTTATCCCTCCTTCAGTCATCTCTCCAGTTATCCCTCCTTCAGTCATCCCTCCTTCAGTCATCCCTCCTTCAGTCATCCCTCCGTCAGTGATCCCTCCTTCAGTTATCCCTCCTTCAGTTATCCCTCCTTCAGTCATCCCTCCTTCAGTCATCCCTCCTTCAGTCATCCCTCCTTCAGTTATCCCTCCTTCAGTCATCCCTCCTTCAGTTATCCTCCTTCAGTCATCCCTCCTTCAGTCATCCCTCCTTCAGTTATCCCTCCTTCAGTCATCCCTCCTTCAGTCATCCCTCCTTCAGTCATCTCTCCTTCAGTCATCCCTCCTTCAGTTATCCTCCTTCAGTTATCTCTCCTTCAGTCATCCCTCCTTCAGTCATCCCTCCTTCAGTCATCCCTCCTTCAGTTATCTCTCCTTCAGTCATCCCTCCTTCAGTTATCCTCCTTCAGTTATCCTCCTTCAGTCATCCCTCCTTCAGTCATCCCTCCTTCAGTTATCTCTCCTTCAGTCATCCCTCCTTCAGTTATCTCTCCTTCAGTCATCCCTCCTTCAGTTATCCCTCCTTCAGTCATCCCTCCTTCAGTCATCCCTCCTTCAGTTATCTCTCCTTCAGTCATCTCTCCTTCAGTCATCCCTCCTTCAGTCATCCCTCCTTCAGTCATCCCTCCTTCAGTTATCTCTCCTTCAGTCATCCCTCCTTCAGTCATCCCTCCTTCAGTCATCCCTCCTTCAGTCATCCCTCCTTCAGTTATCTCTCCTTCAGTCATCCCTCCTTCAGTCATCCCTCCTTCAGTCATCTCTCCTTCAGTCATCCCTCCTTCATTTATCCCTCCTTCCTCATCACAGTGAGATATTACAAATGCAGATTTTCAGGAACAAACCTTCATCCCTTCATCCCCTGGCGTCGACCAACCGTCTTGTTGCCATGACTACTCCTCCGTGCGTGATGGGAAATAAGCGAACAGCCGAGGAGGTGGAATTACCGAAACAGGAAATTGAAAAGCATTGTGGGTAATGACCGTGGTGGGATAATGGTGCCCGATGATGTTCCTTAGTAAGATGTGTTTGTGTAAGTGTGTGTGTAAGTATGTGTGTGTGTGTGTGTGTGTGTGTGTGTGTGTGTGTGTGTGTGTGTGTAAGTAAGTGTGTGTATTAGAGGGAGGGGTGGTACTGTAATGAATTGGGGATGAACAGCTGTTATCCCCATGTTCAATACTGTGTGTGTGTGTGTTTGTGTGCTGCAGAGTACTATAAATACCATACAGAGTGGGAGACACACACACACAGACCCTAACTCCAGGTAGCACCTTGAATATACAAGACTGTGTGTAGCGTTATCAGTAAGTACCACATTTATACACAGACACACACACACACACACAGTATTGAACATGGTGATACCAGCTGTTCATCCCCAATTCATTATCAGTACCACCCCTCCCTCTGCTACACACATACACACATACACTCATACACACACACACACACACACACACACACACACACACACACACACACACACACACACACACACACACAGGGTGACAAGGACAGAGCATGTTGGGGTGAGAGAGTACAGCCTTCACAGAGATAAAATAAAATGAGAGGAGAGGGGGAACGAGAGGAGAGGGGAAATGAGAGGAGAGGAGAGGGGGAACAATAAGGAGGCGTGTCATTGATATAGAACCTTGGAGAAGCTGTGTGGGGAAGGTGTGAATACAGACGCAATGGCAACATCACCAGGGACGCTGCCCAACAAGGTGTGAGAGAGAGAAAGAGGCTGTTCCAACCTCTCGGTTCCAAAGAAAAAGCCCAAAAAGTGTCTGATCTAAGAAACCATAACTGTACCTGGTACCTGGTTCGAACACCAGCTGTGTCAACGTGACGTTGTGTTCTTGAGCAAGGCACTTCACAAGGGACTTGCCTCAGGGGGAATGTCCCTGTACTTGCTGTCAGTCACTCTGGATAAGAGCTTCTGATAAATGACTACATGTTCCTGGGCTAGCACAGACCTGTGGTGGCAGCAGATCCTCATCCAGTGTTTTAACAGTTCAGTCAAGACACTCACGTGATTGATTGATAATAAACAATATTTATTGATAACCATGACATGGAATATGTTTGACTTTGGCGGAGTGGAATGTCTAAAGGGGGAGCGCTCCCTACCGCCTTGAGCGACACATACATGCATACATATGTGACATGAGGCATGGAGCAATAGATATATAATCCCCCTGATAGACAGAAGACAGATATACATATAGTCAGACAGACAGAAAACAGGGGGAGAAAGGGGATGGTGGTGGGAGGCAACAGCACTGATCCTTAGCCGGTCTGTGTGAGTGTTAGATATCCGCGCAGCCTTTAAAGGCAGTCTTACCGGACGAGGCCCAATGGGCTTGCACTAGCCGAGTCAGGTGTGTTCATGATTGATTGCTTACACTACCTGAGTGCTTGTGCTGCTAGTGCATGTGAGGGAGAGAGTGATGATGTGTACTGAGGTGTGTGAATGAGTGATGATGTATACTGAGGTGTGTGAGTGAGTGATGATGTATACTGAGGTGTATAAATAGGTAAAGTATACCGAGTTGTGTGAATTAATGATATGTACTGATTGTATGAGTGATGACGCGGGCAGCCCGAGTGTCATGCCAGAACCGGCTTCGCCCATGAGCTTTCCTGTGTGATGCAGTGTAGGAACCTGGGCATCCTGCCTGTCCCAAGCACCACTGAGGGAGGGAGGGAGAGAGAGAGAGAAAGAGAGAGAGAATGAGCCTGAGCCTGTGTGTGTGTTCTG
This sequence comes from Neosalanx taihuensis, assembly GCA_030340665.1. Lineage (NCBI taxonomy): Eukaryota > Metazoa > Chordata > Actinopteri > Osmeriformes > Salangidae > Neosalanx > Neosalanx taihuensis. The sequence goes on from CM059300.1 coordinate 5,232,612, forward strand.
CAGTTGTTTCTGGGTAGTCTGACTTTAACACTAACAGACTTTCTGCAGCTCAGTACCAGGCAGAGTGTGTCTCATGGGGGTGGGGTTGTTCCCCTAACCTGTAGAGTAGACCCTTCTGAGGGAGAGGGGGGAGGGGGGGAGGGGGGAGGGGGGAGGGGGGAGGGGGGAGGGGAGGGATAGGATTTCTGTAAAAAATAAGTTCATATTTGACATTCAGTAATAACATTTACATTCAGCAGACAGTTAAAACTTGTCCAAACCTGTTCAAACCTGTTCAAACCAGTCTAGTCAGTGGGAACACTCTTTTACAGGCTAGAGGGAAACTCCGCCCCCCAACGCTGCCATTTAAGTCTGGCTTCATTAAAGGCGTTCTGACACTTCCTGTCACTTTCTGACAGCAAGTCTTGATAAGCAGACGAAATGAACCGTTATCTTTTGGATAGGGAGGATGTTTTTGTTTGCGATTCAATTCCAGAATTTCTGCGATCGCTATCTGGAATGTGGCTGTGACTCGTCTGATTGGTCTAAGAATTTAGCCAGCACGTGGTATCATTGAAACCATGAGCAACAACACAGGAACTCCCGCAGTCCGCTGGGTTAATCTATGTTTCCCAAAAGGAACCTTGAGATCTTTATATTAGATTAGATGAACCTTTATTTGTCCTCCAGGGGGTGGAAATTGCAGTTCACAACAGCAGCAGGGTAAAGTATAGCACACAGAGTTGCAGGGTAATATACAATAATGACAATAACATAACAATAGCAATAGAACCCTTCTTTAGATTGTTAAGTTTGCTGCTGGAACTGTAAGTTCTTGTTGTTCTCTAACCTCAACAAGTCCTCAAGTAGTCGAGGAGTAGGAGTAGTCAAGGAGTCCATAAGGGAAATAATCTGGCCTTGGGGGTTTAGTATTCATGGTGTGAACCTCTGAACCCCCCTCCCCCACTTCCACCCCCCCCCACACACACACACACACCTTAACCCTCTCCCCCCACCACACACACACACACACACACACACACACACACACACACACACACACACACACACACACACACCCTAACCCTCTCGCCCCCACACACACACACCCTAACCCTCTCCCCCCACCACACACAGACACACCCTAACCCCCCCCCCTCCCCACACACACACACACCCTAACCCTCTCCGCCCACCACACACACACACACTCACCACACCCCTAACCCTCTCTAACACCCTCCCAGGTCAACACGCAACCCTGAACCAAGAAAGGGATGATGCTGCATCGGTGAAATCACAACGTGCCAGACCATAATGACCGCTGGACAGTCCTCAACCAACAGGATGAAAAGGGTTACCAGCGGTTACCGGCGGTAGCCGTCACTGCGGTGACGGGATGAGAGGTGAGCGGGGCTGTGCAGATCGTCATCTGGGCTGACAGACGTTGCCATGACGAGCATCAAGCCCCACAGGAAGTGGTGTCTGCCTCGCCGTGTCGATGAATATGAATGTAATTGCCGTCTCCAGCATTCGTACACCCGTCACACACGTACACACAACACATGTTCACACACACACCACACACGATGCCACCTTGTATCGAAGGGAGGAAGGTCACCTATTAATATTTAAATTCCTGTTTTTTCTTGGAAGGCTCCTCATCTTTCACCCCTTTTATATCTAATAACCCCTCCTTACCCCCCCCTCTCTCTCTCTCTCTCTCTCTCTCTGTTTCTCTCTCTCTCTGTCTCTCTCTCTGTCTCTCTTTCTCTCCCACTCTCTGTCTCTCTGTTTTTCTTTCTCTGTCTCGGTCTCTCCCTCTCTATCTCTTTCTGTCTCCCCCTATCTCTCTCTCCCCTCTCTCTCTCTCTCACCCCTGTCAGAATTGGTTTTATTCGCCATCTTAGTTGCACAAACATGGAATTTACTGTGGCAGAATGGAGCAAACAGTATGTTAAACTAACAATTCTTAAGAATAAACTGAGATCAGATTAGGAAAAAAAATAAACAATATGACTGTAAATAAGGATAGAATAGGAATATATACAAATTGTGGGTGTAAATAGATCCTACATGTGGAAAGTATGTAACACAGTAGAGCTAAAAAATCTAGACTCCACCTTACCTCTCTGTCTCACCCCTTAACCCCTCCTGACCCCTCCTTAACCCTCTGTCTCACCCCTTAACCTCTCTGACCCCTCCTTACCCCACTGTCTCACCCTTAACCTCTCCTGACCCCTCCTTACCCCTCTGTCTCACCACTTAACCTCTCCTGACCCCCTCCTTACCTCTCTGTCTCACCCCTTAACCCCTCCTGACCCCTCCTTAACCCTCTGTCTCACCCCTTAACCTCTCCTGACCCCTCCTTACCCCACTGTCTCACCCCTTAACCTCTCCTGACCCCTCCTTACCCCCTCTGTCTCACCACTTAACCTCTCCTGACCCCTCCTTACCCCTCTGTCTCACCCCTTAACCTCTCCTGACCCCTCCTTACCCCTCTGTCTCACCACTTAACCTCTCCTGACCCCCCCCCCCCCCCCCCCCCCCCGCAGAGTCTGTTTCCCTGAGTCAAAATGTGGTTACTATGGGACTGCTGTGCACAGTGTGTGGTTTGTGTGTTCTGTGTCTGGTGTGTGTGTGCATGTAGTAGGGCTGTCAACGTTAACGTAATTGATTAGCGTGTGATTAATCTGGAAACTTTAACGCGTTATTTATTTTTTAACGCAAATGAATCACGTCACCAAATCTGACCACAATCTCCTGCCGTAGTCCTCCAGCACGGACGTTTACCTCTACCACGAACAATGGAACCTTGGAATGGAACCTTGGAATGGAACCTTGGAACCTTGGAATGGAACCGTGGAAAAAAATCACCACAAGTGAATGAGATGAAAATCATCAGCAAAGTTCATCATAACATTGAAGAAGACCATGGGTGCAGACATGAAGTAAGAATGAAATGGCTTTTCTTTTATATGTTTTGTCATTTTCATGTGAACATTAAAGAGAGTGTATTATGGCACTTAGAAATAAATATCAGCTGTTGTTGTTCAGAAATCAGGGGAAACTAATGTTCTTGTTGTTGCCTACAAGTAGACTACTGTCTGTGTATCTTACTGTAAGTGTACAATTCTTTTCTCAAGGAGACATCAATGCTCATCGAAACCCTTATGTCGAAGTAAGCAACAAACTCTTTTTTCCCCCGATAATGCTTGAAAAAGGATCAATATCAACTGATCCTTTTACTATTCCAGAATCTGATCATGAAAAAAAGGAGATGCCAGTGAGGCTAGACGACCAGAGATGCTCGGAGATGGGCAGATCAGGAACCTCCTCCTCCACCACTCTCAAAGGCTCTGGACGAGCATCTCAGACATGTGGCTGGGGTGAGACTAAAATAGCCAAGCCGATAGCTGATGTTCAGATTCAGTAGAAGTTCTCCACATTTGGCCCTTTTGCTGTGAAAGTTAAATCACCGTTTTGTGAATGTTGTGGTTGTAGATGTGAAGGCCCTGACTGCCCAGCTGAACGTAACTTTGACTGCTGGGTTCAGCATCGAGTCTGGCTCTTCTGCCACAGCAAGACAGGTACATTCTAAGGATGGTTTCGTATAAATATCAGGGATCATTTACTCCTTCGATTTACATTCTGTAAAGACATACATATCAAGTCTTATCAGGGGGTGGAAATTGCAGTTCACAACAGCAGCAGGGTAAAGTATAGCACACAGAGTTGCAGGGTAATATACAATAATGACAATAACCTGGTGTTAACCTCTGAACCCCCCCTCCCCCCCCCCCCCCCCCACACACACACTCACACCTTAACCCTCTCCCCCCCTGAAAGTCTGAACAGGCCAACACTGGGGTTACACCAGCCAGTACGAGCTCTGTGCCAGAGACTTCCAACATCCCAGTTCCTCCTGCGAGAACTGCCAGGCTCTCTCCACCTGTGGGTGTTCCAGAGGAGGCTGGCAAACAGGCCAAGCATGCACAGGTACGCGGGGGAAGGGGAGAGGGTTGGAATTAACACAGCAAGAAGTAGTATGGTGGAGTAAAAGGGAGTTCTGTTGGGCGTCAGGCTAGTAATCAGAAGGTCCCCGGTTCGAACCCTGGCTGCGTCAACATGAGGTTGTGTCCATGGGCGAGGCACTTCACCCTACTTGCCTCAGGAGGAACGTCCCTGTACTAAGTCACTCTGAATAAGAGCGTCTGCTAAATGGTTAAATGTAAAAGAAGGATGGTGACAGGAATGATAGTTGGAATGATGATTAAAGTGAAGACGATGATGAAGAGGATCATGATTTTCCCCCTGCCGTGCCCCTCCCACAGGCCTCTGACTTGAGAACTTTCCCTCTCAACAACAACCCTCCGGGCGTGACGGGCACCCGGTCAGAGAGCGCCATCAACAGGCAGCAGATCACCGGGGAAGAGTGCCTCTTCTACGGTGCAAACATGGGAACTGAGAACCGCAATATGGAGTCCAAGAGAGGAGGAGGTCAGCGGGGGAACAGGGGAACATCCACATGACAAAGATGAGATAAAGATCCATTAGTTGTAGTCCCCTCCATCTGTACAGCTACTGCCCACTTTTTACTTTGATCTTATTTGTATCTAATTTGTATTTGACATTGTATTTTTACCCTTATTATTATGCTACATATACGTTCTTTGTTTGCTCTTTTCTGCCAAAGTATATCCTGCATAGCGAATCAAATAGATTCTGATTCTGATCATCTTTATTTGTCCTGCAGTGGGGAAATTGCAGGATAAAAGAGGGTGATGTCTCGTTCTGTGAGAGCCTGTTTAGTTCTCAAGATGTTCCCCCCCTCCCCCTCCCCCGTACCCCCTCCACTACCCAAATCCTACCAAAACCAATCCTGTTCTCCAGGGGACTACCTGCGCAACTCCTTCCATGCCCACCTTCGCCGCTACGCCTGCGCCTTCCTAAACAGCGGCGGTGGCTGCCTGCTGGCGGGAGTGGACGACGACGGCGTCGTCCTCGGTCTCCGCTGCGACCACCGTCAGGAGGACCGCGCTCGGCTCCTGGTGGACTCCACCCTGAAGGGCTTCCACCCGCCGCTGCTGCCCCACAACTACAGCCTGGACTTCCTGCGCGTGGTGAGGCCAGGGCCGGAGGGTCGGGACCTCAAGGCGCTGCGGCTGAGCCTGAAGCCCCCACCGGGCCCCGCCCTGATAGCACTCTACCAGACAGACCAAGGGGAGGTGTTCCTGAGGAGGGATGACAGCGTGGAGGGTCCGCTGTCGGCCCGTGCCATACAGGAGTGGGACAGACAGGTATGAGTAACCTAGGACAGCTCGCTCTACTGTGTACAACCGCTCCTAACCCTAACCTCATGGTACACATGCTTAACTAACACAAGCCCCTTGTTTATTAACCAATCCTGGGGAGTGGCTCAGCGGTTAAGGTGTTGGGCTAGTGATTGGAAGGTTGCGAGTTCGATTCCTTGTAGCTCTGGCTACATGACGTTGTGTCCTTGGGCAAGGCACTTCACAATACTTGCCTCAGGGGGGGGGGATGTCCCTAATTTGCTGTAAGTCGCTCTGGATAAGAGCGTCTGCTAAATGAGTAAATGTAAATGCTCTGTGAGGCGTAGCTGGTTTTGGGCAGGAGACTGTAGCAAAGTTCCTCCTGTTCTCCAGCTGGTTCTGAGGGTCTTCTCTGTTCCAGAGGTGGAGCGTGGAGACATGTCTTCTGCAGCAGCATGTGGAGGTGTTGGTCTCACAGCACAGGCTGATGCTGCTTGAGATTCAACAGCAGAGGCAGATAATTGCAGACCTCCACAGCTCTCAGACCCAGCACCACGCACAGACCCAGACCCAGGCCCAGACCAAGACCCAGGCCACGGCACAGACCCAGACGCAGACCCAGGCCACGGCACAGACCCAGACGCAGACCCAGGCACAGACCCAGACCAAGAGATCGAGGAAGGCCAGATCTATTTGCATATGCATGTGATTGGTCAGATCAGCCAGACCCAGACCCAGACCCAGACCCAGGCCCAGGCCCAGGCCCAGGCCCAGGCCCAGGCACAGACCAAGGGAAAAGACCCAGGCCCAGGCACAGACCAAGGGAAAAGACCCAGGCCCAGGCACAGACCCAGGCACAGACCCAGGCCCAGGCCCAGGCACAGACCCAGGCCCAGGCACAGACCCAGGCACAGGCCCAGGCACATACCCAGGCACAGACCCAGGCACAGACCCAGGCACAGACCCAGGCCCAGGCACAGACCCAGGCACAGGCCCAGGCACATACCCAGGCACAGACCCAGGCACAGACCCAGGCACAGACCCAGGCACAGACCCAGGCCCAGGCACAGACTCAGGCACAGACTCAGGCCCAGGCACAGACCCAGCCCTGGCCACTGGTCGTTCCTGCCCTCCGGAGACATGGATCGAGGAAGCCCAGATCCTCAAACATTTGCAGATGCATGTGATTGGTCAGATAAGCCAATCGTCCAAACCTGTTCCTGTCTTCAGAGCCTGCAAGTTGTCGTGATTGGGTTGGTCGGTTTAACCAATCTACCAATCATTTGACTCTGGGATCCTCACTGTAGTGAAGTACGAACTTCAAATACATCTTGTTGGCCTTTTTTTTCCCTTATCCCCACTTGTGTCAACACACCCATTTGATCGACTTTGAATCCCGAAATAATCAAATTTCAAACAACTTCCCTGTGTTCGTAAAGCAGTGTTTCTCAACCAGTGTGCTGTGAGAGATCATCAGGTGTGCCGTGGGAAATTATCTAATGTCACCTTATTAACCATTGTTGGGTGTCTGAACACAAATACATAAATATTACGAGTAATCGCTCTTCCCACTTTCACTTTTTGCAGTATGACTACAGTACGGTCATCTGTGTCTCCAAAAAGTGCGTAGGTTTACGGGAGGGTCATAGTTTGCGTAGAGACCGCACATTCTACCGCCAAGATTGTTTTTTATAAATCACTGACTTCGCGTGGAAACTGGCGTACGCACGTTTTCAGCCCAGTTTTGTGCGAACGCAACCTTTATAAATGAGACCCCGGGTCATTTGGGCGTACAGTGTGATAATAGGACAAGCCACAACAAGTTTTCGCATTGACTTTATGGTTAATTAGGATTGTATAACTTTACACAAAGGTACAAAGAAGCAAGAGAGAGCGACAGCTCAGAGGTGAAACATGTCCTTGCTCTCTCTGGTCATCGGTGAAAGACTTTGCACTGGAACGGCCGTGCACTACAGGAAAACTACACCGAGGAGGACTACACTAAGACCCAATCAATCAAGTCAAGAGGCAGCCGTCCCCCGCTGAGGTCAGCCTCCCTCTGCCGGTCTGCATTCTGATTCTAATGATCTTGGAGTGGATCCATATTCTTCTAATTGTTCCCTGGGAGGCCTTCGACTAGCTGAGGGTGTCTACGTTCTCACTGGCCAAGCGTCATGACGACCACCCTTGCTCGCAAAGTTCCAGAACTGTGGCTCGAGGCGGAGTGCAGCGGAGCTGGCGGAGTGCAGCGGAGCTGTCTCTGTCATGTCTGTCATGTCTGTCTCTGTCATGTCTGTCTCATGTCTGTCAACACGACCACAAAAGCTAAGATAACTAATGTTATCACTAAATGGGTCGCAACAGACTGCAGACCCATTAACATAGTTGAAGACAAGGATGACTCGTTATGGATGATTGATAGAGCCCAATTTCAGAGGCGTGTTTACTACAGTGGCACACAGGTGCCCCTGATGAGCAGGTTAAAAAACACTGATTGCAGTGTATGGTTGTTGCTCTGTGAATTAAGATATTCCAATTGGCTGAGACGTAAAATAAAAGTTTTAGTTTTGAAAAGCCCTAACCACTTTGTCAGACTTTTCATTACTCAAACACTGTAATTGTAAATAGTAGTATTTTAATTGTGTGATTAATCATGATTAATCACAGCCTATTGATGTGATTAACTTGATTAATTTTTTTAATCGATTAACAGCCCTAGTATGTAGGTGTGTGTGTGTGTGTGTGTGTGTGTGGGGGGGGGGGGGGTCTGATACATTGGCCTTTCATTCAGAAAATCAGTGCTGACTCATAAATACCAGTCGCAAAGCCAGACTGACCATCAGGCGCTTACACACACACACACACACACACACACACACACACACACACAGTATGTCTCTACCTTCTAGTAGTTGACATTCTGCTTGTCAGTTGTTTGGACTGCTACAGCCAGGCTTCAGAACACGGCAGCCTGCCTGGTTTTTAATCTACCCAAACGCTGCCATCATGGCCCGTATCAGATTTAAGACCCTGGTACTGACCTTAAGAGCAGTGAATGGGACTGCCTCAAGCTATATCAACTCTCTCCTCCAGCCTTACACCCCTGCCCGCCACCTACAGTCCTCCTCTGACAACCGCCTAGTAGTCCCCCCTCTCAAGAGCGCCAGAGCCCAGCACAAACTCTTCCCCTGTCTGGCTCCCCAAAGGTGGAAACAACTCCCCACCTCCATCAGAAACACAAGAAAATGACTTCAAGACTTCCTGCTTTGTTGCCCAATTCCAACCGATTTGAATTTGCTGTACTCGATATCAGGTACATTATAGTTAATTGCTTTCCTACAGATACAACATTGCACATTTGAGGTTCATGTTGTTTAATTGTAACTTGTTTAACTGAATGCTCTTGTGGTTCTTCCCTTTGGCACTTGTTTGATTTCTCTCAATATGTGCTTCATAATCTGACTACCCGCTATCTCGTTGCTATGCTCAGTGACCGATGCTCTTTTGTAAAGCTCTCTCTTGGAAGTCGCTTTGGATAAAAGCGTCTGCTAAAGGAATAAATGTAAATGTAGGTCAGAGGTCATGAGGGGAGCGATCCTGGCTAGACACAGAGGACAACTCGACCCAATACACAAGTACAAACTTGAAATGCAACAAGATTAATAGCAAATCAATCATCATTGATGGAGTTTTGGAATGTCTAACAGTAGAAATTAAAGGCAAAACATCTAAAAATATATGTAACATGTGTGTATAGAACTCTGGGATCGTGCCTAGACACTTTTAATCAAAAGTGATAGTTTGTTTAGTAATATTAATAAGTCCCATATTGTGTGCGGTGACCTTAACATCAATCTTCTAAACCCTCATAATAATATCAAAACAACTTACTTCATAACAGTTATGTATAGCAACAACGTATTCCCATTTATCACTAAACCAACAAGAATAACAACAGAGACTGCAACACTTATAGACAATATCTTCACTAATCAACCGAGTAATCAAATTACAGCTGGATTACTCCTTAATGATATAAGTGATCACATACCTGTTTTCAGTGTCTTCCATCAATTATTACCAAAGGAAGACTCACCAAAAACACCCCTCTATACCTTTAGAAGACATCGAACTCCTGAGGCCATGCCTGCATTTAAAGCTGAACTATCTACACAGACTTGGGACGAGGTCTATTCGACAGAAGACCCAAATGAGGGGTATGACGCCTTCATTAACGAAATAACTATATTACACGACAAGCACTGTCCAAAAAAGAAATACTATAATAAAGAAATAACCAGAGAAGAAAAGCCATGGATTACAACAAGTATAGTTAAAGCTTGTAAAAAGAAGAAACATCTCTACAAATTGTATATGAAACACAAAACCAAAGAAAGTGAATATAGATACAAAATATAAAAAATGATTTAATCAAAATAATTAAAACTAGCGAAAGATCATACTATTGTAATCTACTGGAACGACACAAACGTAACATTCAAGGAACATGGCAAGTATTAAATGGCATAATTAAAAATTGAACAAAACCGAAGCAATATCCAAATTACTTTACAGAAAACAATCAAATTGTAAGTGAAACTGAGGAAATAACAAATGTATTCATTTATTTTTTATTTTTTTACGTTGGACCAACCTTAGCAAATGGAACAACACAACCATTAAATTATGTATCAGATGAGAGAAATCTTCAGAATATTGCTAAATAGTTTTTCATTGCTAGCGTAAATGAAAATGAAATATGAAGTACTTTTAAAAATAAGCGGTCAACAGATTGTTTTGAAATGAATATGTCTCTGGTGAAAGAAATAATAAATTACATAGTCGAACCATTTACTTATATCTGTAATCAGTCCTTCTTAACAGGTATTTTTCCTGATAAAATGAAAATGGCAAAAGTAATACCCATCCTTAAAAGTGGAGACAGGCATCAGTTTATCAATTATAGGCCAATCTCATTACTGCCACAATTTTCAAAGGTTTTAGAAAAAATATTTGTAAAAACACTTGATTGTTTCATAGAAAAGAACAATTTGTTAAGTGACCAACAATATGGTTTTAGAGCAAACAGGTCGACTTCAATGGCTGTGATGGAACTGGCGAAGGAAATAGCAAATGCGTCTGAAAATAAGGATTATACAGTCGGTGTCTTCATAGATCTAAGCAAAGCATTTGACACCATAGACCACACACTACTCCTGAACACAATGGAAAGGTTTTGTGTTAGGGGTATTACCCCTGCTTGGCTTAAAAGCTATCTGTTTAATAGAGAACAATAAGTGAACAACAACAACAAAACATAAATAATGTAAATTCGGAAAACAGCAAAATTACACATGGAGTTCCCCAAGGCTCAGTACTGGGACCAACATTATTTATAATATATATAAATGATATCTGTAAAAAAAACAGTTGAAAGAGAACTTACAACTTTAAATAAATGGTTTGATGTCAATAAGTTGGCAATAAACCTGAGAAAAAACAAATATATATTAGTTTTGGAAACTTAAAAAATTAGTAAACAATGTCAGATAAAAATTGATAGTGTGGAAATTGAAAGAGTGTCTTCAACAAAAAAATTGGGATTCAATATAGACGACAAAGTTAATTGGAAAATGCACATAAACATACTTAAAACAAAAATATGAAACCTGGTATATTATGCAAAATTAAATACATTATGCACTTAAATTATTGTATAATTCTCTCATACTTCCATGCCTTAATTACTGTGTGGAAATACGGGGGAATAATTACAAAATAATTATTCAACACATTTTTCTGCTACAAAAGAAATTCATTAGAATAGTTAATTATGCTATTTACTATGACCCAACAAATGCTCTTTTTATTAAATTAAAAACCTTAAAATTAATTAATAATTAATACTGCAATTGAGATGTATAAGGCACATAACCATTTGCTCCCTGACAGTCTCCAAGAGAAGTTCAAACCGAGAGAGACCGAGTACAACCTCAGAGGATCGTGTCTCTTTCAGAAAGGAAATGTAAGGACTAACATAAAAAATAGAGGGGTAAGAGGAGTTAATTTATGGAACAATTTGGAGGAGACATTAAAAGACTCTAAAAGTATATACATTTTCAAAACAAAATTTAGATCCAGTGGGATCAATAGGAAAATATCGAAAGAATGAGTGTGTGAGTGCGTTTGTACAGATCAGTAATCATTTGTGTCTGTTTATATTATACATATTTATGCATATAAAAAGTGTTATATGTGCCTGTGTGTATAGATTTCTATTATGTTCATCTGTCGCTGTCTGGCACGTCATACTTTAAGTTAGTAGGGTTAGGCAAAATAAGTGTTAAACTTACTAAACTCTTTCGGTCTGTGAAATGTTTTAGTTCTTTATTCATATATCATTTTTGTTTGTTTTGTTTTTGTATTTCTATGGACCGAAGGAAAAAAAAAAGAACTAACCCTGTCAGAAGGTTACGGATGGTTTCCTGGGAAAGTGAATTAAATGTAAAAGAATCAATTCTAAACGTTGAAGTAAGGCCCAGTTTATATTTTTCATAGGTGTCATATCCCATTCTAGGTTCCTCCTAAAATTAGACCAGGAACAAGTTGGAACTGTCAGAGCTTCTCAGCCAATCAGAGCTTCCCACTTAGGGAGAACATGAGAGGTTGTGAGAACTTTCTTCCTGTCTCAGACTCACTTCCTGGAAGCACATTAATTCAGTTGGATGTACGAAGCTTTGGACTCTCTGACTGCTGATGTAATAACTGTGTTTATACTGTCTGTTCCTCTTTCTCTCTCTCCCTCTTTCTCTCTCTCCCTTTCTCCCTCTCTCTCTCCCTCTCTCTCTTGCTCTGTCTCTCTCTCTCACTCTCTCTCTCCTTTTTTCTCTCTCGCCTCTCTCCCTCTCTCTCTGTCTCTCTGTTTTCCTCTCTTCATCTCACACTTTGTTATCGGTGTGTTAGGACCACTCTCTCTCTCTCTCTCTCTCTCTCTCTCTCTCTCTCTCTCTCTCTCTCTCTCTCTCTCTCTCTCTCTCTCTCTCTCTTGCCCTCTCCACCCCGGCTCTCTTGTCTTCTCTGTTCATCGCTTTCTCTCTCCACACTTCCTTCCTCTCCGATCTTATGACTCTCTCTCTCCCCCTGACTTCCCCCATCTCTCCTCGCCCTCCCATCCTCGCCTTCCTTCCACCTCCTTCCCCCCTTCCCTCTCTCCCTCCCCCCCTCGCTCCCTCCCCCCTTCCCACCCCCCTCCTTCCCCCCTCCCTCCCTCCACCCCCCCCCCCTTGCCTCTCCCCAGTTTGTCAACGTCCCCAAGGATGTGATTAGAAGAGACTTCTGCTCCGGGGGGAAATCACTCATGTCACCGGCCAAGAGGTGGACAAGATGGCCTGCCAAATTACTGAGGAGGAGAGAGGAAAGGAGAGAGGAGGAGAGGAAAGAGGAGGGGACGAGAAAGGTGAGGAGGAGGAGAGGCGAGGAGAGGAGGAGAGGAGAGAGGAGGGGAGTAGTAGAGGAGGAGAGGAGAAAGGTGAGGAGGAGGGGCGAGGAGAGGAGGAGAGGGGAGAGATGGGAGGAGAGAAGAAAGGAAAGGAGAGAGAAGAGGAAAGAGGAGAGGAGAGAGGAGAAGAGATGAGGGAAGAGGATGGGAGGGGAGAGGGGAGGACAGAGGAGGGGAGAGAGGGGAGGACAGAGGAGAGGACAAGAGGGGAGGAGAGGAGAGGATGGGAGGGGAGGTGAGAGAAGAGAAGAGGACGGGAGGGGAGGAGAGGGAGGATTTAGAGCCAGACTCCAGCTCAGCAGACTGTCAGCCCTCCCTGTGTTCTACTGGAGGAGTCTGGTCTAGTCCTCCAGAGAGAGAGAGAGCAGGTTCAGAAGAAGAACTGCTGTGTTTCTGGGGTCCACTTCCAGCCACCATCATTACTCAAAACAGACGCCAGACACAATACCAGGGCCTCGTTTGTTACAGAGCGACTGTGATGCTTCCTCTGGCGGCAGGAGGGATGGAGAAAGACGTTTCCCAGGCAGGAAGCACAGCTCAGCTCACCTTCATTGGTAGTTAACATTTTGCTTGTGGAGGTTTTTTTTCATGATTATTTTGAAGTAATGTTCCTGGAGATCTCTGGTGAAGAGAGTGAGGGAGGGGATGAGAGGTGAGGGAGGGAGGGAGGGAGGGAGGGAGGGAGGGAGGGAGGGAGGGGAAGAAGGGGGAGAGGGAGGGGAAGGAGGAAAGAGAATGGAGAAGAAATTAGGAGAAAGGAATAGAGGAAGAGGATGAGAGAAGAGAGAGGGGGAGAGGTGGTGGAGGAGTGGAAAATTAGAGGAAAGAGGAATAGAGGAGGAGAGAGAGTGGAGGTGGAGCAGTTAGCTGGGTAACAGAACCATGGAGGGTAATCACCTGGTTGTACATGGTCTGTTTCATTATAGTAGTTTTATCTCTCTGCATATGCATTCTGGTTTATTCCATCAGTCTCAAAACTGCTGTGTTAGCAAAGCTTTTACACACACACACGTTCACACACACACACGCTCACACACACATGCCCTCACACACACTCTCACACACACACACACACACATGCTCACACACTCACATGCTCGCACACACATGCTCACACACTCACATGCTCACACACACATGCTCACACACACGCTCACACACACACACACACACTTGCTCATCCCAGTCTCAGCATCTATTGGTTGGAAGGTTATTGAAATGTTACCGTTCCAGTAGGATGAGGGAAAATGTAGGATTCTTCCTCATCTGCTCGTGTACAGGCTCAAGAGAGAGAGGGGAGGGGTGAGAAGGGGGGTAAGGGGGGGAATGAGCGAGAGATGAGAGAAAGGGGGTGAGAGAGGAGAGGAATGACAGGGTGGCGAGAGAGATGAGAGCGAGGGGAGGGGTGAAAGAAGCAAGAGAGAGGGGGATGAGAGAGAGATGAGAGAGGATGAGATGAGATGATGGGAGAGAGGGTGGAGAGAGACACAATATAACATATCATTCTGTCTTCTTGATGTACAGCCAGTTGTTTTACTGACAGCAACACCCAGTAGACTGAAGCTGAACATGCATACGTCAAGAATTTCAGCTCTTAAAAGTCTTTCTACAGTTGATCTTGAGGAATACAGTGATGAGCTCACAAAGTCAAATGTTATTAAAAAGAATACCTCCATGATGACTCTCTGTCTATCAGCCCCTTGCCCCCCCCCCCTTGCCCCCCCCCCCCGCCTGACAGCCTCCCGGTAGCGTGTTGCGTATCACACGCGTGTGCTATGGGAACATAGGTGTTCTGATAAAACTCATAGACAGCACAGAGAGTAATTTGTCAGACACGCTGACGTAAAATCCATACTGAACAAACACACACACACCATACTCCTCCCCCTGTCTCCTCACACACACCTGCCCTCCAACCTCCCCAGGTAGAGAGGGTGTGGGGGGGGGGGGGGTGGAGCCTGTCTGCTCAAGGTCGTAGCTGGAGAACTGGCCTGGTCTGGACTAAGGTGGACTAAACTGCACTAGACTAAACTGGACCGTTCTGGACTGGACTTGATTTGTCTGGACTGAACTGTTCTGGACTGGACTAGATTTGACTGTTGTGGACTGGACTGGTGATGTTCTTGAAGCGGTGGGAGGGAGGTGGAGGGTCAGACACAGCTGGACACCACACACATTAATGAAACTTTCTCCTCACCCTTCCTCCCTGTCTACTCACCCTCTCTCCTCACCCTTCCTCCCTGTCTCCTCACCCTCTCTCCTCACCCTTCCTCCCTGTCTCCTCACCCTCTCTCTCCTCACCCTTCCTCTCTGTCTTCTCATCCTTCCTCCCTCTCTCCGCACCCTCTCTCTCTGCCCCTCTCTCTCTGCCCCTCTCTCTCTTCCTCTCATACCCCCATTCTCTCCTTCCCTTACACCTCTCTCCACCTCTCCCTCTCTCCCTTCCTCCACCTTATTTTTTCCTCCTCCCTTCCTCTCTCTCTCTCTATGCTCTTCCCACCTTTCTTCTCTGAAATTATGTTGCTCTTGTTGTGTACTCTCTCTCTCTTAGTGTCTCTGAGTGTCTCTGTCTCAAGTGTCTCTCTCTCACTCTGTGTCTTTGGGTGTCTCTCTCTATCTGTCTCTGTGTCTCTCGCCCTCCTCTAAGGTTGTATAGAATTTCAAACAAAGAGATTCTTCTTCTCTGAATTCTGAACCTTCTCTGTTGTTCCTCTTCTTCTTCAGCTGCCATTCATTTTTTATCTTTCATCTCCCTCTCCTCTCCCCTAACCCCCCTTTCTTGCTTTTCCTCTCTCTACCCCTTTATTCTTTTCTCTCTCTCTCTCTCTCTCTTCCACTCTTTCTTCCTCACTCCTCCTGTTTTCTGCAGCATGAGATGTGTGTGTGTGTGTGTGTGTGTTTGTGTGTGTGTGTGTTTGTGTCTCATGCCTGACACTCCCACCCTCACTCCTACTGCAGGATGGCACTACAGATGCCGCTGTGTGACTAGGAGAGACTGGGGGGAGGCAGGAGGGACAGGGGGAGGCAGGAGAGACAGGGGGAGGCAGGAGAGACTGGGGGAGGTAGGAGAGACTGGGGGAGACTGGGGGGAGGCAGGAGATACAGTGGGAGGCAGGAGAGACTGGGGGAAGGCAGAAGAGATGGGGGGGGGGACCAAGAAAGACAGGGGGGGGGCAGACCAAGTAAGCCCACCCTGTCCATGACCCCTCACTGACTCCCATCAGCCAATCAACACCCACCACTAATCAATCAGAGATGGCTTTGATCGTCTTGATCAAATCACGATTGTCTCTCTGCTTCCCAACAGTGAACTCATCCAGATTCTCCATCTTGATTAGTAGATTAAAGGTCAAAGGTTAAGCCAGCTAAACTGGTAACATCTGCCTTGTATTGGAACAGGTCCTTTTGGTCATTCTAAATGAAGAAGCTCTTAAACAGTAAATACCATGAATCCTCAGCTCCACAGAGAGGGAAATGGGATTCAGCCTACAACACTGACATCTTAACTCCACCCAATTAGCAGCGATACATTTGTCATATTAAATGCCACGGGGCTCCTCGTTAGTTAGACATATTTCATTATTTTATTTACTGTCACTGTAAATGCAACTGTGTTCCTAATACTTTTATTTCGATTATTGTCCTGTTGAAGGACCTACGAAGTAATGTGCATTTGATCATTAACCTTATGTTTTGATTTGACACACAACACGTGTACTTTGGTATATGACCTGACGATAAAAACAAAATGCAGGTTACGTCTCGCAACTGAAAACAAAAACCTTTGGATTTAACGTCATATGAAAGCCGCATTAAACTATAAGATTGAACGGGTGAACGGAAAATCACGTTCCGTGGCCGCGCGTTGAGGCTCACGAGGTCTTTTCAGAACCTTGGACAGGGTTCCACGCGGTGCGTGTCTGCGCGCGGGGTTACAGTCGTCCAGAGAGGCTAAATCACAGCGTGACAGGACTGGGTCGTGAAAATGTATTTTAAGGCACAACCCCCCCCCTCCCCCCCCTCATATTTTAAAGTTTCATTAGACTGTTTGAAATGCGAATTGGTCTGTGCATCAAGTGCTGCTATCAGTAACCAGCTCGCCCTGACTGACTGGCCGCGCGCGCTCTGGTATTCTACGGTCATTAATGTCATAGAGGAAAGCGGAAAACGTGGCTCGTGGTTTACACGTCATTTGACAGCGGGAGGCTGCTAGAGTCATTTAAACACAGAACAAGTCCGCTCACACCGGAGTGTATGTGTCTGCGCGTGTGTGTGAATCTGAGCCACCACACGGTGGTGCACAGCGGCGACCAAACTTTATCTCTGAATGAAAGAAAAAAAAAACTGAGAAACAAAGTTATACATTCCCAATCAGCGCGCGGCCGGCAGTTGGTTCCACTAAAACACCTTTCCCATTTAACAAGTGACAGGCGCGTGGCTTCTTCTTAAACATCTTAATCCAACAAACCGAACCGTTCACCTCCATGCACCACGCGCGCTGGTGCCTCAAAAACGGATAGCGATGATCTTATCCAACCTAAGTCTCAGCGGTTACGCTCGAGCCAACAGCGCGCTATGTGCCGTTACCGGAGACGAGCACCCGGAGTCTACTTCGCACCGTACGACCCTCAGCCCGACCGGCCACTTGGTCGTCGCGGTGTGTTTGGGGTTCATCGGTATCTTCGGATTCGTTAACAACCTGCTGGTGCTCGTGCTGTACTGCCGGTACAAGATGCTCCGCACGCCCATCAACCTGCTGCTGATCAACATCTCGCTCAGTGATTTCCTGGTGTGCGTGGTCGGTACACCGTTCAGCTTCGCCGCCAGCACGCAGGGGCGCTGGCTGATCGGGAAGAGCGGGTGCGTGTGGTACGGCTTCATCAACTCTCTGCTGGGTGAGTGGGACAGGAAGAGGGTCTTCATGAAGAAGTTGGCTTCAGTTTGGGATCCCGTCGTTTTTTTTTGGGGGGGGGGTGTTGTTTGTGTTTCATTAGGTCAAAGAGGTGTGTTTGGGATGCGCGCGGCTTTGAAACGACGCCAGATTTCTGTAGGTTTGAGGGAGCGCGTGGTTCAGGTTCTGAGGATCCTTGTGAGGATGTGGACCCGTGTCTGAATATGTGACATGAGCTGTCGGGACGGGAAAAAAGAACCTCACAGTGTAGGCATCAGTTGATTTGATTCTGATTGATTTAACTCTTTAACAGTGTGTGATCACATCTTAAGATCCAAACACGCTAACTTGTGGAGCAATTCAGTGTATCGCGGTAGATCCACGTTTGTTCGCTAGTTTGGAAACATAAAAGAATAAAGGATTGTAAACAGATGACTGGCACGTTGAGCGCGAGGAGGCTGTGTTTATCTCAGAATACCTCTCGTGCGTGTGTCCCGGTTAGGAATGTTAGTCTCACGAACAAGAGGCAGTGATACGGATGTGCAAACACTGTCAAACACTGTCTGGGTCTGGATGAGCGGGTCTGCCTCGTGCTGATACTGAACTACAGATAACACTTCAGGATCTTTTTAAAGTAAGCTTTCATCTGGAAACTGTTTTCAAAGAGACGTTTTAACTTCCATTCAGAAGTCATTCTCAATCAGAGAAAATTGTCTAAAAACTCAGATATTTATGTATATATATTTTTTTAATGATTCTATTAGGTAATTAGCTGGGAAGTTAGAAATACTTGATAATGTCTGAGGTCTTTCAGTTATAATGCAACATTGCGACCAACGCGCACTTTTTTAGCTGTTTTCTTAGCAATTTCCCGCCTTCAGCACCGTTTCCAGACGCGCGTTCTTTATGATCACGTGTTGAGAGAGAGCACGCATTGACGAACTAGAGATCGATGGCTGTCCTATCAGTCATGAGCTGCAATATTGTATCAGTCCACGGGTACCCCAGCTCAGGTATTAAATAGACCCGAGCTCGTCCTTAACACACACAGTCTGTTGTACAAACACACACAACGCCCCCCTCCTACCCACGGCGTAGACTTACCCGTGCACGCACGTGCACACACGCGCACAGCATGAGCAGGTGCTGTGTGATTGAGTCTGTGTCTGTGACTTGATTAACTGCCTGTAGGTGTGAGTGTGTGTCTGTGTGTGAGTATCTGTGTGTGTAAGTGTGTGTGTCTGTGAGTGTGAGTGCCTGTGTGTGCGTGTGTGCCTGTGTGTGTGTGGGTGTGTGTGAGAGTGTGTGTGTGTCTGTGGGTGTGTGTGTAAGTGTGTGTGTATGTTTGTGGGTGTGTATGTGTGTGTGTGTGTCCAGGCAGGAGGAGCAGGAGGAATCAGCTTGTCTAGATGCAGACAGGAACAGTCCAGTTGAAACAGCCTCACAGTGCTGCTGTCTGCTCATCAAGCAGGCTGAAGGCTAACTGGACTTATTTAGACTCTGTTCTACTCTTGCATCTAATTTAGAGCAGATTGCAGTATTACCCTCACACACACACGCACGCACGCACGCACGCACACACACACACTCTCCCACCCACACACACCCACACACACCCACACTCTCCCCCCCCCCCACACACACACACCTCCTGCAGTGTCCAGCTGTCTCCTCCTCCTCCACTCCTCCATCTTCTAAGAGCAGCACCCCCCCACATCAGTTTGCTGTTTGATGTTTGGCCCCACAGGGCCGACTCCTCTCCCTGTCACAGGAGGCCGGTGGCTGAGCGGTTAGGGAAACAGCCTAGTAATCAAAAGGTTGGTGGTTGGATTTCCGGCCATGCCAGATGATGTTGTGTCCAGGCTTAGAACCTGGTTCCCCCGTCTGTGACAGAGAAGGATCCACTTTGCTCTCCTCAGGAAACACACAACCTCGATAGTGTTCAGATGTAATCCTTTCTTGAAAAACCCTCTCAAATTTCCTCTTAATTGGCATTATTAATGGTCTGCCATCCCTTCTTCTCTACAGAACTTTTGTTTTCTTCCTTCTCTGCCGACTGGGGTCCTCATTAGTACCCTCCCTCCTTCCCTCCCTCCTTCTGAATGAGGAGTCAGGAAAGCCACTCCAGTCCTCCTCATCCTCACCAGTCATCCTGCTCTTCATCATCTTCATCCCAGCTGGGTTCATCCAGAAAAAACGCTTCCCAGAGTGCAGAGGCATAAGCCTTCTTTGCCCCTCTCCTCCTCCCCTCCCCTCTCCTCCTCTCCTCCGCTCTCCTCCTCCCCTCCCCTCCCCTCCCCTCCCCTCTCCTCCTCCCCTCGCCCCTCCTCCTCTCCTCCTCTCCTCCTCTCCTCCTCTCCTCCGCTCTCCTCCTCCCCTCCCCTCCCCTCCCCTCCCCTCCCCTCCCCTCCCCTCCCCTCCCCTCCCCTCCCCTCCCCTCCCCTCCCCTCCCCCCTCCCCTCACCTCTCCTACTCCCCTCCTCTCCTCCCCTCCTCTCCCCTTTCCTCCCCTCCTCTCCCCTCTCAGTAAGGTGTAGAACTTTCAGGGTCAGCAGGTTCACCTTCATCTCCACTTAATCCACCCCTCAGACATCCAATAATACGTTTACTCAGGAGACAGTGTCCTCACAGAAGTATGTCTGTGTGTGTGTGTGTGTGTGTCTGCGTTTACATAGAGGATATCAGGTCTGGACAAGGTTGTTATCACATTGATTGGTGTTTGTCCCCGCAGAAGCAAAAGTGTGTGTGTTGGGGGGGTGCGAGTAACTGATTGTGTCTCCGTATCTCCGTAACTGTGTGTGTTTAAATTACTGGATGAGTGTGTTGGAGTGTGTGTGCATTAATCATGTATATGTGCATAATGTGCATGTGTGTCTGTGTGAGGTCTCACTTTCCTGTTCCCCAGGTGAGACAACCAGAGAGAGGAGGAGAGAGGAGGAGTGATGGAATGAGGAGAGAGATGGAGGAGGAGAAATATGGAGAGAAAGAGAGAGAGGGAGGAGGGGTGGTCAGTGTGCTGGTCATCTGCTGCTGATGTAAATCCATGTGTGAAACAGCAGGACAGAATGAGACTGGAGAGATAATAACCAATAACATCCCAGGATAAAGCCAGCCTGAGGCAAGGTCTCTCTCTCTCTCTCTCTCCCCCTCTCTCTCAGCCAGGCAGTGTCCCCCTCTCTCCCTCCATCTTTTTCACACTCTCTCTCTCTCTCTCCCTCTCTCCCCCTTTCCCCCTCTCCCCCTCCCTCTCTCTCTCCCCCTCTCCCTCCCCTCTTCCCCTCCCTCTTTCTCCCTCTCCTCCTCCCCCTCTCCCCCTCCCTCTCTCCCTCCCTCTGCCCCTTCCTCCCCCTCTCCAGGTATCGTCTCCCTCATCTCCCTGGCGGTCCTCTCCTATGAGCGCTATGCCACCATGTTGGGGCCCATGGAGGCCGACTCCAAAAACTACAGGAAGGTGTTGCTGGGTGTGCTGCTGTCCTGGCTGTACTCTTTGCTGTGGACGCTGCCCCCGCTGGTGGGCTGGAGCCGCTACGCCCCCGAGGGCCCCGGCACCACCTGCTCTGTGGACTGGACCAACCGCAGCTCCGGCAACATCAGCTACATCCTCTGCCTCTTCATCTTCTGCCTCCTGCTGCCTTTCATGGTCATCGTGTTCTGCTATGGCAAGCTGCTGTGTGCTATCAGACAGGTGAGGAGAGGGGGAGGGAGGGGGGAGGGAGAGGGGAGCGGAGGGGGGGGGGTGGGGGGCTCTGCTGTACTTTATGAGCATGGTGGGTATTGCTGGAACCTTCTCACATTACTGCTGGTGGGATAAGCGACTGTGCTTCAGTACTACACCCTCAGGTGCAAGGACACACACACCCAGTTCTGGACACACACACACTTCTGAACACACACACTTACACTTCTGAAACACACACACAGTATTAGTGTGGTTCCAGGACAATGTTTCTTCTTCCATGTCACTTCAGGAACTCCTCCCTCCAGGGAACAGCTCGCTTCAGTCCAGAACACTCCATTAACACACACACACACTCAGTGGCTGAGTGGCACTCAGTGGCTGCCACTGAGTGTGTGTGTGTTGGAGAATGTGTGTGTTGCAGAATGTGTGTGTGTTGGAGAAGGTGTGTGTGTGTTGCAAAATGTGTGTGTGTTGCCGAATGTGTGTGTGTTGCCGAATGTGTGTGTGTTGCCAAATGTGTGTGGGTTGGAGAATGTGTGTGTGTTGCAGAATGTGTGTGTGTTGGAGAATGTGTGTGTGTTGCAGAATGCGTGTGTGTTGGAGAATGTGTGTGTTGCAGAATGTGTGTGTGTTGGAGAATGTGTGTGTGTTGCAGAATGCGTGTGTGTTGGAGAATGTGTGTGTTGCAGAATGTGTGTGTATTGGAGAATGTGTATGTGTTGCAGAATGTGTGTGTTGAAGAATGTGTGTGTGTCGGAGAATGTGTGTGTGTTGGAGAATGTGTGTGTGTTGCAGAGGTGGAGCTGAACATGACTGCTCTGTTCCGTTTGCCTGTAACAATAAAGGGTTTCACAACAAAGCACACACACACACACACACACACACACACACACACACACACACACACACACACACACACACACACACACACACACACACAGGATAGTGTGTGCCCTCTCTTCCTCTCAAGCAGCCAGCGTGTTGTCGTTTCTCCTTGTGTTTCCAGGTCAGAGCAGCATCCAGCCTGCCTCTTCAGCAGCACAGACATCACACTGGTGTGTCTTTGTGTGTGTATGTGTGTGTGTCTGTGTGTGTGTGTCCCGGTACCTGGGCCTCTACCTCTACCTGTACCTCTAACGGTACCTCTACCTGTACTTCTACCTGGGCCTCTACCTGTACCTCTACCTGGGCCTCTACCTCTACCTGTACCTCTACCTGTACCTCTACCTGGGCCTCTACCTCTACCTGTACCTCTACCCGCACCTCTACCTGGGACTCTACCTGTACCTGTACCTTTACCTGTACCTCTACCTGAGCCTCTACCTCTACCTGTACTTGTACCTCGCCCTGTACCTGTACCTGTACCTCTACCTCTACCTATACCTCTACCTGGGCCTCTACCTGTACCTCTACCTGTACCCGTACCTCTACCTGTACCTCTACCTGTACCTTTACATCTACTTGTACCTCTACCTGAGCCTCTACCTGTACCTCTACCTGGGCCTCTACCTGTACCTCTACCTCTACCTCTACCTGGGCCTCTACATGTACATCTACCTGTACCTGTACATCTACCTGTACCTCTACCTGAGCCTCTACCTGTACCTGTACCTCTACCTCTACCTGGGCCTCTACATGTACATCTACCTGTACCTGTACATCTACCTGTACCTCTGCCTGGGTCTCTACCTGTACCTCTACCTCTACCTGGGCCTGTACCTCTACCTCTACCTGGGCCTCTACCTGTACCTGTACCTGTAACTCTACCTGGGCCTCTACCTGTACCTGTACCTCTACCTGGGCCTCTACCTGTACCTCTACCTGTACCTGTACCTCTACTTGGGCCTCTACCTGTACCTGTACCTCTACCTGTACCTCTACTTGGGCCCCTACCTGTGCCTCTACCTGGGGCTTTACCTCTACCTGTACCTCTAACTGTAGAGGTAAAAGTACTGGTACTTCTACCTCTAGCTGTGGTCAGATGTCCTTGTTTCTGTAGATCTGTCATCATAGCCGTGTTACACAACTGTAATCTCCATCCAATCATCTTTCTTTCAGTTAGATTAGATATACTTTATTAATCCCACAACGGGGAAATTCACTTGCCACAGCAGCAGAACAAAAGTAGAAAAAGGCCAAACAAAAACAGATAATAAACAGAATAAACCAAAAATACAATAAAAATATAAACAGATAAATGACATGGCATGAGCAGAGACTACAACATGATGAGGTGGTGCAGGTGTTATAGAGTCTGACAGCAGCCGGGATGAAGGACCTGCAGAACCTCTCCGTCCTACACCGTGGGTATAACAATCTGCTGCTGAAGGAGCTGCTCACAGTGTGGTGTAGGGGGTGAGAGGTGTGGTCCATGATGGACGTCAGCTTTACTAACATCCTCCTCTCACCCACTTCCTCTACGGAGTCCAGAGGACAGTCCAGGACAGAGCTCGCTCTTCTAATAAGTCTGTTGAGCCTGCTCCTGTCTCTGTCCGTGCTGCCCCCTCTCCAGCGGACCACAGCATAAAAGATGGCTGAGGCCACCACAGAGTCATAGAAGGTCCTGAGGAGAGCACTGCACACTCCGAAGGACCTCAGTCTCCTCAGCAGGTGGAGACGACTCTGGCCCTTCTTGTGAAGTGCGTGGGTGTTATCAGTCCAGTCCAGTTTATTGTTGAGGAATTAGGAATTTGTAGCTCTCCACCACCTCTACGTCTGATCCCTGGATGTTCACCGGTGAGAATCCCCACTTCCTCTTGTTCCTGTGCTGGCTGTCATGATGGTGTCAGGCGGGTCATGTCGTCATGGTAACGTGGAGTGATGTTGACGCTGTCAGCTTTTTGGAGAGATGAAAGCTGCCTTTATCTCCACGGCGATGAGTCCCATGACATCATTACCACACCTGTTAAATCAGGTCTGACCACTCTGCCCACAAGGCTGGTGTCTTTGTTACCGCGGCGACTGGCTCATCAACCTCCTGATGGCGGAAGCCCTGGATTCCTCTCAACTGGCCAGGGAGGAACGGGGAGGAGGGGGAGCAGGGAGGAGGAGGGGGAGGAATGGGAGGAGAGGGGAGGAGTGGGGAGGAGGGGGAGGAGGAGGGGGGAGGGAGGGAGGAGGAGGGCGGAGAAGGGGGGAGGAGGGGGGAGGAGGGGGGAGGGAGGGAGGAGGAGGGGGGAGAAGGGGGGAGGAGGGGGAGCAGGGAGGAGGAGGGGGAGGAATGGGAGGAGAGGGGAGGAGTGGGGAGGAGGGGGAGGGAGAAGGGGGGAGGAGGGGGAGGGAGAAGGGGGGAGGAGGGGGGAGGAGGGGACGTTCATCAGTGTGGAAGCCTGTTTCCTTCTCTGTTTGTTCTGAGCCGCCTCATCATCAACACGAGTCTTTGAGATTTGACGTCCCCTTTTTAAAGTGTCAAGGAGTTACCATTAAAGGTGTGTTTTGGCATGTGTGTGTTTTGCTGTGTGTATTTTTGTGTGTGTGTTTTGGTGTGTCTCTCTGTGTGTTGTAGGTTGTTTGTAAGTGGGGATTGTGTTTCTCAGTATTTGATGAAAGCATTTCTAATCAATCAAAAACCATGTTATTAAACCCCATTTGTGAAATGCCTTAAAGCCTGAAAGTGATGGTGGTCTTTGACCAAACAGCTGGAGTGGATAAGTGCAGCCTGACATCCTGGAGAGACACAGAGGAACACACAGCTCTCATTATCTCTCTGCTTTGGATCTCTCTTTCTCCGTCTCTCCACTCTCTCTCATCCCTCACTCTTTCCTTTTCTTATCTCTTTCTCTGTCCCCTCTCCCTCTCTGTCACTCTCTATCTCCTATCTCTCCACTCCCTCTCTCTTCTCTCTATCTCCAATCTCCTCTCTCGCTCTTCTCTCTCTATCTCCAATCTCCTTTCTATCACCTGTCTCTCCCCTCTCTGTCTATCTCTCCCCTCTCTTTGTCTCTCCCTCTCTCTCCTGCTGTTATCCTCCTTTTCTCTATCTTGCCCCTGTGTCCCAGGCTGACCCTCACATATATTTGAACACAAATGGTACACGTCCCCACAATAGCAATTAAGCAAGATGGAGTTCACCAGAGTGAATGTTCTTTGCAGAGAGTGATAATGACACTGTGCCCTTTCCTCCTCTCTCCTGTGCGTGCGTGTGTTTGTGAGTGCATGTGTATGTGTGTGTGTGTATTTTTGTGTGTGCGTATTTGTGTGTGCGTGTGTGTGACAGAGATTAGGTTAGAGCAGGACCTCTCTCTATCTCCTTCTGTCTCTCTTCTCTCCTCCCTCCTCCCTCCCTCTTTCTCTCTTCCCCTCTCCCCCACTCCATCCACAAGTGTGTGTGTGTCCAGGCACTGGGACTAGTGCTGTGCAGGGGCATTTCTAGGATTGAAAGAAAGGGGGGGGGGCTTAGCCCCTAAGGAAGTGGAATGTTTGCCAATCTTTTTTTGGACTCATTTGGGGCTGCGGATACCCATTGTTTCAGACAGTCATAGATTGCTTCCATCAGACAGAGTGTGATTTTTGCTTGCATTCATTCAGTATAAGATAACAGAAGAGACAGAATTTCAGGGTCATTGAGAAATTTGACAGCACAAATATGAACTTTTGTCAAATAGAGAGAAATGATTTTCCTGCTTGTAAATTGGCTATTGGATTGTAATTTGAAGGGGGAGAAAACATACAAAACAGAAATGCACTCACATATGTAGCATGTTAGAAATAACTTAACCATGTGTAAATCAATAGTTTAATAAAAAAATACCAATAATTATTTAAGGGGGGCTGAAGAACATTTTAGGGGGGCTTCAGCTTCAGCCCCCCTAAAACAGGGCTAACGACGCCCTGGTGTTATGTCCCCCCCCCCTCTCTCTCTCTCCTCTCTCTAATCTCTCATCTCTCTCTCCCGTCTCTCCCCCTCCTCCCCGCCCATGTCCACCCCCAATTGGCCTTCTCGTCCTACTAAGCCAAGGCTGTAATTGGTCCATTTGGATGATTGAGCAGACATGCACACACACACACACACACACACACACCAGCTGGTCCTGCAGCGACTAATCAAAGAATGAGGATGTGACACATCCATGCTTGTGTGTGTATCTGCGTGTGTGTACGTGCGTGAGCGTGTGCTTGCTGTGTGTGTGCGTTCTCATGCATGTGTGTGAGTGTGTGTATGTGTGCGAGTGTGTGTCTGTGTGTGTGTGCATGAGAAGTAGAACAGCTCCAGTGGTCTGGCTGGTGATCGGATGCCAACCTGGTTTTTAAGCTCTGCACGACCTCTGCGTGTGAGCCGCCCCTTGAGACGAAACACCAGACGCTTGGTTTCCTTAGAGAACCAGAAGTAGAGCAACTCTCAGAAAGACAAACGATTCCTCTCTCAGTAGCAGGGCTGGCTGAATAACTAACTCCACAACTCCATCCCACGGTAACGAATACTGCTGCTCAGTCCCTCCAGGTGCCCAAGGTGAAGTGAGTCTAATGCACCTTCCATTACTTTCAGTTGCTTTTCTTGTAATGGACTTTGGTTTTGTTTGTCACTTCAGGAGCAGAACTCTGATCACTGCTGTCATTACTGATGCACAGAAGGCCTCTCCCATCCTGAACCATCCCCCCCCACACACACACACATGCTCATCAGCCTTCAGATTTGTATTCCTAGCAGAGTGTGTGATGTGTGTCTGTGTGCGCATGCTGTCAGGGACACTGGGGTGTGTCTGGTTCGTGTCACCTGTCCTCACTCTGCAGTGATCCTTTCAGCTGTTTCCCAGGGTTTGTTTCTGTCTATCAGTCCCTACTGCTGAGGAGAAGAAGAGAGACAGAGAGAGAGAGAGAGAGAGGTGGATAAAGTGTGTGGGTGTGTAGAGGGGGAATAAGAGTGTGTGTGTGTGTGTTTGGCAGAAGTCTTTGTGTTTGGAGGAGGTGTGTGTGTTTAGAAGAGGTGTGTGTGTGTGTTTGGAGGAGGTGTGTGTGTGTTTGGAGGAGGTGTGTGTGTGTGTGTGTTTGGAGGAGGTGTGTGTGTTTGGAGGAGGTGTGTGTGTTTGGAGGAGGTG
The DNA here is from genome assembly GCA_030340665.1 of Neosalanx taihuensis. Taxonomy (NCBI): domain Eukaryota; kingdom Metazoa; phylum Chordata; class Actinopteri; order Osmeriformes; family Salangidae; genus Neosalanx; species Neosalanx taihuensis. The sequence goes on from CM059300.1 coordinate 5,259,967, forward strand.
TGTGTGTGTGTGTTTGGATGAGGTGTGTGTGTGTGATTTGGCCTTTTGGGAAGACCACAGGTCTCTGAGCTGTTAACATCCTGCTGTGACAAGCTGATGACTAAGACACTCAAGGACACAGCAAACTGTGTGTGTGTGTGTGAGAGTGTATGTCTGTATGTGTGTGTGGTTGTGTGTGTGTGTCTGCCTGTGGTTGTGTGTGTGTGGTTGTGTGTGTGTGGTAGTGTGTGTGTCTGTCTGCATGTGGTTGTGTGTGTGTGTGTCTGCAGGTGGTAGTGTGTGTGTGTGTTACTACCTGGGGTCCAGTCTGCCCTCTGACCTGGAGCATCTGTCCCTCTGAACAGTTGAAGTAGCTGAACAGGAAGCACCTTCAGACCGAACAGGAACCACAGGGGAGCTGGGTTACCTGAGGGGGTCTGGGTTACCTGAGGAGGCCTGTGTTACCTGAGGGGAGCTGGGTTAGCTGAGGGGTCTGGGTTACCTGAGGGGGTCTGGGTTACCTGAGGGGAGCTGGGTTAGCTGAGGGGAGCTGGGTTAGCTGAGGGGGTCTGGGTTACCTGAGGAGGCCTGAGTTACCTGAGGGGGGTCTGGGTTAGCTGAGGGGGTCTGGTTTACTTGAGGGGGTCTGAGTTACCTGAGGGGGGTCTGAGTTACCTGAGGGGGGTCTGGGTTACCTGAGGGGGTCTGGGTTACCTGAGGAGGCCTGTGTTACCTGAGGGGGGTCTGGGTTACCTGAGGGGGTCTGGGTTACCTGAGGGGGTCTGGGCTACCTGAGGGGGGCTGGGTTACCTGAGGGGGTCTGGGTTACCTGAGGGGGTCTGGGTTACCTGAGGGGGTCTGGGCTACCTGAGGGGGGCTGGGTTACCTGAGGGGGTCTGGGTTACCTGAGGGGGTCTGGGTTACCTGAGGGGGGTCTGGGTTACCTGAGGGGGGCTGGGTTACCTGAGGGGGTCTGGGCTACCTGAGGGGGGTCTGGGTTACCTGAGGGGGTCTGGGTTACCTGAGGGGGTCTGGGCTACCTGAGGGGGGCTGGGTTACCTGAGGGGGGTCTGGGTTACCTGAGGGGGTCTGGGTTACCTGAGGGGGTCTGGGCTACCTGAGGGGGGTCTGGGTTACCTGAGGGGGTCTGGGCTACCTGAGGGGGGCTGGGTTACCTGAGGGGGGTCTGGGTTACCTGAGGGGGTCTGGGTTACCTGAGGGGGTCTGGGTTACCTGAGGGGGGTCTGGGTTACCTGAGGGGGTCTGGGTTACCTGAGGGGGTCTGAGTTACCTGAGGGGGTCTGAGTTACCTGAGGGGGGCTGGGTTACCTGAGGGGGGTCTGGGTTACCTGAGGGGGGCTGGGTTACCTGAGGGGGGCTGGGTTACCTGAGGGGGTCTGGGTTACCTGAGGGGGGCTGGGTTACCTGAGGGGGTCTGAGTTACCTGAGGGGTCTGAGGGGGTCTGGGTTAATTGAGGGGGTCTGGGTTACCTGGAGAAGGGGGGAGGGATGGAGGGGGGAGGGAAGGAGGGATTGAAAAAGTGACATGGTAAGACATATCGTGTCGAATAGAGAGAGAGAGAGAAGGTAGAGAGAGAGAATGGAGAGAGAGAGTGTTGGCAGGTGAGAGGCAGGGTCGTATCTAAGCTGGTAGCGTTACTGTGGACTGGTGGATGTGCATGTCAAGCATGTGTGTGTGTGTGTTTCAGAGAGAGAGAGAGTGTGTGTGTGTGTGTGTGTGTGTGTGGTGAGAGGGTCAGACAGGGAATCTTTAGACACCTCCTGAGGTGACATGCCATCAAGAAGTGTGTGTGAGTGAGTGAGTTTGTGTGAGAGTGTGTTTGTGTATGTGTGTTTGTGAGAGTGAGTGTGGTGTGTTTGTATAATTGATAACGTCTTCTCCTCCTCCCTCACACACACACACATATCAGAGACTGAACGTGTATTGTGAAGCGTGAGAGAGCATTCACATCATCACTATCATCATCATCCTCATCACCATCATCATCATCATCATCATCACCACCATCATCTTCCTCACCATCACCATCATCCTCATCCTCACCGCCTCTGTTCGTCTTTCCAATGACTGATAAGCTACGTAATGAATCTCTGACAGTCTGAAAGTTTCTCTGGTTCTTGTCTTGAGGGTCTGTTTGGGATGAAGTCAGCAGCACATTTGAACAATTTTCAAACTTGCTTTTTACCGCAAGGTTTTCCCACTAAAGACGAGAAAAGCTTGTCGCTGTCTTCTATTGAACTGTGCTCTCAGGCTTGGAACAGTTATTTCAGAGCCTAATGAACGACGACTTGAGAAGTAATCACGGTTTCTTTGTTAGACTTGAGACCTCATTAAATGGAGTTTCGCCCCTTGAGATATGAGATGGGGTTCAGGCATGATCACGGTTTATTTTCCTTCCATCAACTAAAGTTCTCGGTAGCCGTTCATGTTCCAAAACCCGTCTCAGTTCCAGACTGAAGTTTCTGCGCACACACGCAGGACACACACGCAGGACACACACGCAGGACTGACACGCAGGACACACACGCAGGACTGACACGCAGGACACACACGCAGGACACACACGCAGGACACACACGCAGGACACACACGCAGGACTGACACGCAGGACACACACGCAGGACACACACGCAGGACACACGCAGGACATGCACGCAGGACTCGCACGCAGGACACACACGCAGGACACACACGCAGGACTCACACGCAGGACTGACACGCAGGACTCACACGCAGGACACACACGCAGGACACACACGCAGGACACACGCAGGACTGACACGCAGGACACACACGCAGGACTCACATGCAGGACTGACACGCAGGACACGCACGCAGGACACACACGCAGGACACACACGCAGGACTCACACGCAGGACACACACGCAGGACACACACGCAGGACACACACGCAGGACACACACGCAGGACACACACGCAGGACACACACGCAGGACACACACGCAGGACTCACACTCAGGACTGACACGCAGGACACACACGCAGGACACACACGCAGGACACACACGCAGGACTCACACGCAGGACACACACGCAGGACACACACGCAGGACACACACGCAGGACTCACACGCAGGACACACACACAGGACACACACGCAGTTTGTCTTATTTCTCATTATCTTGAGATGATTGGGTCTGTGATGTACGACTGCTGACATTTTCTTCAGCTTGTTGACCTGGAGGCCTCAGACTTCTTCTATGGTCTTTTGTTTAGGAACACATAATAAGAACGCTTTTTATGTTTGGCGCGGGGGTCAAATTACCACCGTCTGATTGGCTATTCGTCTGTGATTAAGAATGAGACTTAAAGTTTGAATGTCACATTTGTAGCCGCTGCATTCATTCATTTTTATACTTCATACTTATTCACACATATGATTTCTGATTCTGAATATGATTCTTTTCATGTGGTTTTCTTTTCCTCCTCTAAGGGAAATTCATGATGCTTTTCACGCTGTTCAGTTAAATCTGTAATTTAGCATTAAATCACATGCTTATGAATGAAACAACAGAATGATCAGCAACATTAACAGTGAGTTGGAACCCTTCACCTTGTTGGGGGGCGGTCCAGGTAACTGATGATGTCACTCCAGGTAACTGATGATGTCACTCCAGGTAACTGATGATGTCACTGGGGAGGAAAGGTTGAGACTCACTGAAGGATGAGACACATCAACTATGAATGAAACGCATCATCCTCCTGCAGGCTGTTTTACCAGATTAAAGACGTTTTCATTCGGAGGTGTGTGATAACTTGGTTTTACGATCCTTCACAGATCGTCGGGGTTAGGATCCAGAGACGTGTTCTAGAGCGTCCGGGTTAGGATCCGGAGACGTGTTCTAGAGCGTCCGGGTTAGGATCCGGAGACGTGTTCTAGAACGTCCGGGTTAGGATCCGGAGACGTGTTCTAGAGCGTCCGGGTTAGGATCCGGAGACGTGTTCTAGAGCGTCCGGGTTAGGATCCGGAGACGTGTTCTAGAACGTCCGGGTTAGGATCCGGAGACGTGTTCTAGAACGTCCGGGTTAGGATCCGGAGACGTGTTCTAGAACGCCATGTTCCAGCACTCGGAATCCCGTCTGATTAAACTTCCTGGTGATGGAAATGAAAAAGTTGTTTTGAAAAGCTCTTGAAGCTGTGAAGTTCAGCGCTGCAATCAGAGTGGAGATGTTCTGCTATCGCTGTGCTGCTGAAACCCTCCTGTCTCGCCTGCACATCTGAGAGGAATATGGGGCTGTCTTTGTGTGTGTGCAGTGGCAAGAAAAAGTATGTGAACCTATTGGAATTTCATGGTTTTCTGAATAACTTTGTCATAAAATGTGATCTGATCTTCATCTAAGTCAAGGGCAGGGACGTTTCTAGGATTGAAAGAAAGGGGGGGGCTTGGCCCCTATGGATGTGTAATGTTTGCGCAATTCTTTGGGGACTCGTTGGGGGCTGCGGATATCCATTGTTTCAGACAGTTAATAGATTGGTTCAATCAGAAAGAGAAACGCACTCACATATGTAGCATGTTAGAAATAACTTGTCCATGTGTAAAACAATAGTTCAAAAAATAACAAATAAAATCCCAATAATTATTTCGGGAGGCTGAAGAACATTTTAGGGGGGCTGAAGTCAATCTTAGTTTCATCAGTCCCAAAACATTTTGCCAATACCACTGTGGAACGTCAACGTGCTCTTTTGCAAACTTCAGACGTGCAGCAATGTTCTTTTTAGTAAGCAGTGGATTCCTTTGTGGTGTCCTGCCGCGGATACCCAGCTTGTTCAATGTCTTCTAACATGTAGTAATCTCGCCTAGGGCTCTAAATAAGGTAGAGACATTTCTGATTTCTGATGAATTTCTTAATGTCTATGTTCATCTCTGTGCTTGTAACGCTGCTGGTTGTTCTCATTTGCATACTGCAACAGCGATATGAGAGGGAAGCTGTGTGTCCCTTATTCGGCTGACTTTTTCTGCTACAGATCGTTTTGTCAACTTGTAATATGTTCATTTTGTGAGCGTATTAAAATGTGCTTTCTCAATTTCTAATATTTTGATTTGAGGGGGCAAGACATTTATTTGAGGGGGCAGTGCCCCCTCTTGCCCCTGCGTAGAGCCGGCCTCGAGTCAAAGTAGCTTTAGTACACACCTCCAACCATTATCTTAACAAGACTCCAGGTGTGCTAAAACCTGACTCCAATTAGCTTTTTTGAGGTCATTAACTCAAGGGTTCACATACTTTTTCCATAAGCACTATGATTTTTTTTTGGTCGTTCTCAATAAAGACATGAAAGGTAAAAAAATGTGGTGTTATTATTTTAGACACATTATGCTTGTCAATATCCTTGATTTAGATGAAAATCGGATCACATTTTATGACAAATTTATTCCGAAAACCATGAAATTCCAATAGGTTCACATACTTTTTCTTACCACTGTATCTTTGTGTGTGTGTGTATGGGGGGGGGGTATCTGCATGTTTGTGTGTAATGTGTATAAGCCTTCGTGTGTGTGTGTGTAAGTGTGAGGTCTTGGAGGGTGGAGCTGGTTTCTATCTGACTGATTCTATCTGACTATCTTATTGTAGCTGAACTTGCCTCCTGCTATCCCTCCCTCCATCCCTCCCTCTCTCCCTCCTTCCCTCCTCCATGTTAGAGTGACAGCACTGTGAATTTTGGCACATCCCTGAGGCGTTCGTGTGTGAGTGCGCGTGAATTTGTGTGAGTTTGTGTGAATGAGTGAGTGTGTGTGTAAGGCTCTCAACAAATTGTTCCAGTAGGTGGAAATGCCCCTGAACACAATTTTAGCAATCTACCAGGTGGACAATGATGAGCGGATGGGATTTTGTGTGTTTGATTGTGTCCATATGCTTTTAGTGTGTATGTGTTTGTGTGTGTGTCTGTGTGTGTGTGTGTGTGAGTGTGTTTGTGTTATCCATGACCATGATTCATAACCTTATCCCTCCAGAGTTCAAACTTAACTTTGGAACTCAGTTTTGAAATACTGCTCTGCCCACAGAATGCTAAATTAATTGCATATGCACACACACACACACACACACACACACACACACACACACACACACACACACACTCCACACACACACACACACACACACTAGAAGGTCGTGCCGTGTTCCAGCAAGGAAACTTCCTCTCTAACTCATCTGTAATGAACTCATGCATGGCCTCCATGCTCCATCTGACCCTGGGGAGGACAGGAGGCTGGAGGCTGGAGGCTGCTGGTCCCCTCCCTCCCTAAATCCCTCCCTAAATCCCTCCCTCCCTTCTCACCCACGCACCCCGACTGACTACTGCTCTCAATGAACTGATTCTGCTGAGTCATGAACTGCTTTAAAGAGCTCTAATTAAATAGCTTTACCTGATGGATCATGCCATAGTCTGCATGGCCTGGCTTCAGGATGACACAGTGTGCTTCCTTTCCTCATCTCCTTTCCTCTATCCCCCCCCCCACACCCCCACCCCCCACCCCCCCCCCCTCCTTATAGTGGGACTGAGCTGGGGGCCGACCTCAGTAAGTGTTCAGGGTTCTCTGGACTCACAGAAAACGTGACAGTGATGTGAGAGAGAACTGGAGCTGGAGGGAGGGAGGGAGGGACGAGGGAGGGATGAGGGAGGGAGGGACGAGGGAGGGACGAGGGAGGGACGAGGGAGGGACGAGGGAGGGATGAGGCACACTGAGAGAGAACTGGAGCTGGACACAGGGAGGGAGGGAGGGAGGGAGGGAGGGACGAGGGAGGGATGAGGGAGGGACGAGGGAGGGATGAGGCACACTGAGAGAGAACAGATGAATAAAAGAAAGAGTGTGTGAGAGAGAAGGAAAGAGCGATGAAAAGAATGTGCTGGTGAGCGTTTGATCATGTGACAAGAATGTAAAAACAGGCAGAAAAAAAAAGAGAAAAAAAGAGTGAGAAGAGAGATATGAGGGGAGGAGAAGGAAGAGGAGGAGGAGGCTGATGGCATGATTACTTGTCAGAGGTGATTGATGGCTGAAGGTCTTGTGTATGTTTTAGTTATTGTTTCAGTTCTGCTTTCACGTCATGTTTGGGTACGGTGTGTGTGAGAGTGTGTGTGTTTAGAGGTGTGTGTGTGAAAGAGAGTGTGTGCGTGTGGAACCACCCCAATCTGTCTAAAGCATGTCAGCGCAGAAGCCTTTTGATTGGTGGATTGTGCCAGTGTCTGTCTCCGTGGTAACTTGAATGACGGGGGATTGGCCAGCAGAGAGACATCTACTGTTGATGCTCATCTGACTGTAAGTGTGTGTGTGTGTGTGTGTGTGTGTGTAAGGGTGTGTGTGTGGTGTTTGTGTGCGTGTAAGTGTGTGTGTGCCTCTGGGAGTGTGTATGTGTACATTTGTTGAAGAGTGCATGCTTTAACATAACTTGTTTATCTGTGCCTTGCGCGTGTGCTATGTATGTGTGTGTGCTTGTGTGTGTGTGCTCAAGCAGGTTTGTGTCTCTTTTTGTAAGTGTGTGCTTGAGCAGGTTTGTGAGTGTTTGGGCAAGTGTGTGTATGTGCGTGCTTGAGCAGGTATGTGTGTGTGTTTGAGCAGGTGTGTGTGTTGAAGCAGGTGTTTGTGAGCAAGTGTGTGTGTTTAAGCAGGTGCGTGTGTGTGTGTTTGATCAGGTGTGTGTGTGTGTTTAAGCAGGTGTGTGTGTGTGTGTGTGTGTTTCAGCAGGTGTGTTTCAGCAGGTGTGTGTGTTTCAGCAGGTGTGTGTGTGTCCAGCCTCCTCCAGACAGTTGCCATTTCTCAGTGCTAGTTGGAGGTGCTTCCATAAAGAAATGTTGACACTGTTTCCCTGCAGGAAACACTGCAGCAGGTCTGCTGTCACACATCTGCAGTGTGTGAGGGGCTGTGTGTGTGCCTGGGAGTGTGTGCCTGTGCCTGGGAGTGTGTGCCTGTGTGTGTGTGCCTGGGAGTGTGTGTGTGCCTGTGTGTGTGTGCCTTGGAGTGTGAGTGTGTGTGTGTGTGTGTGTGCGTGTGTGTGTGTGTCAGAAAGTAATCATCTAGAACAGAAAAGTCGATGATGGACCTCTTTCCCTAGAGGTCCTGATAAACGGCTACATCTCTGTGTCTGTCTCTCTATCGCTCTCTCTCTGTCTCTCTAACTCTTTCTTTTTCTCTCTCTCTCTCTCTCTCTCTCTCTCTCTCTCTCTGTCTCTCTAACTCTTTCTGTCTCTCTTTCTTTCTCTCTCTCTGTCTATCTCTCTTTCTTTCTCTCTCTCTCTGTGTCTGTCTCTCTGTGTCTCTCTGTCTCTGTCTCTCTCGGTGTCTCTCTCTGTCTCTCTCTGTTTGTCTCTCTCTCTCTGTCTATCTCTGTCTATCTCTCTTTCTTTCTCTCTCTCTGTCTCTCTCTGTGTCTCTCTCTCTCTCTGTCTCTTTCTGTCTCTCTCTCCGTCTCTCTCTCCTCTGGTCCCCAGGTGAGTGGTATTAACCCCTCCAGCAGCAGGCGTAGGGAGCAGCGTGTGCTGGTTATGGTGGTGGTCATGGTGGTGTGTTACCTGATGTGCTGGCTGCCGTACGGGGTCATGGCTCTGACAGCCACCTTCGGCCTTCCAGGCATCATCAGCCCAGAAGCCTCCATCATCCCCTCCCTGCTGGCCAAGACCAGCACCTTCATCAACCCCATCATCTACATCTTCATGAACAAGCAGGTGAGATGTGGACAGTCTCACACACGCACATACACGACACACGCAGACACACACACAATTAGACACACATTCACACCCACACAGGTTCGCAGATCAGGCAGCAGATGAGCGGATCGTTTAAATAAAACACGAAACCAATCAAACAGGGAAGAACAGGAGACACTGTGGATGTGTTGGTGGGTCGGCCATGAGCGCTCCTCTCCCTCCTCAACCACGACATGCTGACAAGACACATCTGCTGTGGGGGGAGGGAGGGAGGGAGGGAGGGAGAGGAAGTGAGGGAGAGAGGTACACCAAAAAGGAGATAGGAAGGGGAGGGAGAGAGGGAGAGAGAGGGAGGAAGTGAGGGAGAGAGGGACACCAAAAAGGAGATAGGAAGGGGAGGGAGAGAGGGAGAGAGAGAGAGGGAGGAAGTGAGGGAGAGAGGGACACCAAAAAGGAGATAGGAAGGGGAGGGAGAGAGGGAGAGAGAGGGAGGAAGTGAGGGAGAGAGGGACACCAAAAAGGAGATAGGAAGGGGAGGGAGGGAGGGAGGGAGAGAGAGGGAGGAAGTGAGGGAGAGAGGGACACCAAAAAGGAGATAGGAAGGGGAGGGAGAGAGGGAGAGAGAGGGAGGAAGTGAGGGAGAGAGGGACACCAAAAAGGAGATAGGAAGGGGAGGGAGAGAGGGAGAGAGAGAGAGGGAGGAAGTGAGGGAGAGAGGGACACCAAAAAGGAGATAGGAAGGGGAGGGAGAGAGGGAGAGAGAGGGAGGAAGTGAGGGAGAGAGGGACACCAAAAAGGAGATAGGAAGGGGAGGGAGGGAGGGAGGGAGAGAGAGGGAGGAAGTGAGGGAGAGAGGGACACCAAAAAGGAGATAGGAAGGGGAGGGAGAGAGGGAGAGAGAGGGAGGAAGTGAGGGAGAGAGGGACACCAAAAAGGAGATAGGAAGGGGAGGGAGGGAGGGAGGGAGGGAGGGAGGGAGGGAGGGAGGGAGGGAGAGGAAGTGAGGGAGAGAGGGACACCAAAAAGGAGATAGGAAGGGGAGGGAGAGAGGGAGAGAGAGGGAGGAAGTGAGGGAGAGAGGGACACCAAAAAGGAGATAGGAAGGGGAGGGAGGGAGAGAGAGGGAGGAAGTGAGGGAGAGAGGGACACCAAAAAGGAGATAGGACGGGGAGGGAGGGAGGGAAGGAGAAGATAAAAAGACAGGGGCAGACACGTTTACTAAACTTATGATTGGCATGTTAATGCTTCAAGGGAGAGTGAGAGCAGCAGAGAAGACCTCTCTGTTATCTCTGTCAGCTGGTGTCTCAGTGTCTGTAGCTGGTATCTGACAGAACAACACAAATACTGAAATAGAACTAAAGTACCCAGGTGGCAAAAGGCTCCTAGTTTTTTTTTTACAGGAACAATATCATTTTTATGCATAAATCGAGACACACACACACACCTAATTACACACACGCACACACACACCTGCAGACGTGGCACTCCTGTCCAGCTAATGGTCTTGTTAGCTTGTTTTCTTCTCAGGTTATTAATCGTCACTAAACCCTGTTTAGCTGCACTGTTCCGCTGTACTGTTCCGCTGTACTGTTCCGCTGTACTGGTCTTTGTGGTTCTCTGACGTTCTAGCAGGTTCTGTTTGCTTTCCCTGCAGTAACCATGACAGTGATGAACTGCAGAAGCCATGTTCTGGCAGCAGAGGGTTGAGGCTTGGGGGCGAGCGTGGAAAAACTTCCCACTGTTCAGCTACTGAGTACTGCGATAAGGGGAGCAGACGGAGAGGTGGAGGGGTGATGGACAGATGAAAATGCGGAGAAGGGATGAATGGAGGAGAGGAGAGGGAGAAGGAGGAGAGGGAGGAGGAGGAGGAGATGGAGGAGGAGAAGGAGAGGGAGGAGGAGGCGGAGAGGGAGGAGGAGGAGGAGTTGGAGGAGAGGAAGGAGATGGAGGAGGAGAAGGAGAGGGAGGAGGAGTTGGAGGAGGAGGAGGAAAGTTTGTCCTGTATGTCATTTTCAGTCTTCAATTCCTCCCAGCCCGTTACTATGGATACTGTGAGTTGAGGCGAGTTGAAGACTAGAAATGCTGTACAGATACACGTACCAATCCATCGCTACGACGACCATCGCCACAATGCCCAGGAACACAAACACACCTGTCTATGAAGAGGAGGGGGGTGAGGAGGAGGGGGGTTATGAGAGGGGGTGAGAAGGAGGGGGGTGAGGAGGAGGGGGGGGCAGAAAAGTGGAAGTATTGTCTGAGCTGCTGCAGGAGAGGGTGGGGGGATTGATCATCACCAACCTACAGTGCAGAGACTCCCATCTATACTGTACCAGAGGTGTGTTTGTCTGTGTGTGTCTGTGTGTGTCTGTGATGGTGTGTGTGTGTGTGTCAGGGTGTATCACCTCTCCTGGATGGGATCTGAGCCAATTAGGAGACCAGCCTGGCTGGCTGGGGGCTAAGCTCATTAAGCTCGTTAAGCTCTTCACATCCCAGCCTCTAAACGAAGCTGTGCTCAGGGTCCAATCAGGAGAAGGGATGATGCTGCAAATCTCTACAGGGTCGACTCAATTACACTCAATTACTGAAACAACCTTCTCTCTCTCTGTCTCTGTCTCTCCATCGCTCTCTCAGAATCAGAATCAGAATCAGGTTTAATGACCCTCCCTCCCTCCCTCCCTCCCTCCCTCCCTCCATAATCAAGTCCCCTATGCAGCGGCTCAGCTGCCTTCGACTGTCATAGGAAGTGAGAAGAAGAAGTTTCACTCCCACAGGAAGTTGAGAGTCTCCACACTTGACAGATTGAGAAGGAGAAGCATCCTGCTGCAACCTCTGAAGGGCAGTGAGTCAGAGACAGCCCCAGCCGCAGCCCCAGCCCCTTTCTGACCTCTCCCTCCCTCCCACCCTCTCTCCCACCTGTCTGTCATATTCTCTCCATCGCGAGTCTTGACCTTTAACCCTCCTGATCCAGCAGCTTGTAGCTGTTTCGATGACCTTTTCCTGATTCATTCAACAGAACTTCAGGCGCTTCTCCCAACTGTGAGTCTGATCTGTGTCTCCTGAGGAAATGTAGTAGACTACAGTATACGGACACTCCAGCAGTATACTAAGTACACTACGTTTTCTCAGGACATGGCTTACAAATGTATCCAACACACACACACACAGCTTCGGAGCATGTGTGTGTCTACGTGTGTGTGGGTGCTCTGCACCTGGAAGCAGGTCTTGTTTATGTTGCATGTTGGGGTGTTCTGGAATCTTCACCTGCTGTCTGTCTGACAGGACCCAGCCTTCATGCAGTATTCACCCTCCTGAGACAGCAGGTGCATCTCACCTGCCTAGGAACAGCCTCCGTCTCCTCTCGGGGTTGCAGCCCTCCTTAACGAGCTCATTTAGGGTCTGTTATCTGTGAAGAAACACAGGAAGGGGAGCTTCGATTATTTTTTTCAGGATAAAGGCCCCCTTTCGGAATAGAAGCGCACAAATGTTAATGACACCATTTCAAAATAAAAGCACCAACACTCACGCACGAACACACACATATATTTACTTAGCTACATTAGCCCAAACACTTCTCCAATTTCAAACACTCAGACCTGATGCTGATTGAGACAGTGATTTATTGTGAGATTAGTAAAAACAATTAGTGTGCCTTAGCATTGTTCAGCATGTACAGTTGTGGTCAAAAGTTTACATATACTAGTGAAGATCATGTATGCCATGGCAATATAGGGTTTTCAATAAACTCTACAACTCTTATTTTTCTGTGATGGAATGATAAGGAGCACATATTTCTTTGTCACAGAAAACATTCATGAAAAATGGTCCTTTTACGAATTTATTATGGGTCTTTTGAAAATGTGTCAAAATCTTCTGGGTCAAAAATATACATACAGCACCTTGAATTACCAATTTGGTGATGTAGAAAAAGTTGTTTCAATCCAATTAGCTTTTTGGCATGGCCTCCTAACTTCTTACGAGTGATTATGATTGACTCCAGCTGGTGACTTCTTTCAGTCCATGTAAATAGGGCTTGTTTGACACATTCACTAGACTCAGCCAGAAATACTACAATGGGAAAGTCTAAGGAGCTCAGCACGGATCTGAAAAAGCGCATCATTGACTTGAACAAGTCAGGAAAGTCCCTTGGAGCCATTTCAAAGCAGTTGCAGGTCCCAAGATCAACTGTGCAAACAATTGTTTGTAAGTATAAAGTGCATGGCACAGTTGTATCATTGCCACGATCAGGAAGAAAACGCAAGCTATCACTTGCTGCTGAGAGAAAATTGGTCAGGTTGGTCAAGAGTCAACCAAGAACCACCAAAAAGCAAGTCTGCAATGAGTTGGAGGCTGCTGGAACACATGTGTCAGTGTCCACAGTCAAGCGTGTTCTACATCGCCATGGGCTGAGAGGCTGCCGTGCAAGAAGGAAGCCATTACTCCAGAAGCGGCACCTTACGGCTCGACTGAAGTTTGCTGCTGATCACATGGACAAAGACAAGGCCTTCTGGAGGAAAGTTCTGTGGTCAGACGAAACTAAAATTGAGCTTTTTGGCCACAATGACCAGAAATATGTTTGGAGGAGAAAAGGTGAGGCCTTTCACCCCAAGAACACCATACCTACCGTCAAACATGGTGGTGGTAGTATTATGCTGTGGGCCTGTTTTGCTGGCAGTGGAACTGGTGCTTTACAGAAAGTAAATGGAATAATGAAGAAGGAAGACTACCTCCAAATTCTGCAGGAAAACCTAAAATCATCAGCCAGAAAGTTGGGTCTTGGACGTAGTTGGGTGTTCCAACAGGACAATGACCCCAAACATACATCAAAAGTGGTGAAGGAATGGCTAAATCAAGCTAGAATTAAGGTCTTAGAGTGGCCTTCCCAAAGTCCTGACTTAAACCCCATAGAGAATATGTGAACTGTGCTGAAGAGACAAGTCCGACTCAGAAAACCAACAAATTTAGTTGAACTGCACCGATTCTGTCAGGAGGAGTGGTCAAAGATTCAACCAGAAGCTTGCCAGAAGCTTGTGGATGTCTACCGAAAGCGCCTAATTGAGGTGAAAATGGCCAAGGGACATTTAACCAAATATTAACATTGCTGTATGTATATTTTTGACCCAGCAGATTTTGTCACATTTTCAAAAGACCCATAATAAATTCATAAAAGAAAAAATTTTCATGAATGTTTTTTGTGACAAAGAAATATGTGCTCCTTATCATTCCATCACAGAAAAATAAGAGTTGTAGAGTTTATTGAAAACCCTATATTGCCATGGCATACATGATCTTCACTAGTGTATGTAAACTTTTGACCACAACTGTAAAGGCAATGACAGCATTAAGCCAGGGGATGGAGGGGGGGGGGGAAAGATATTCAATTACTGTTCTAAATTGTTTGTAATTGTCTTTCAGTGCTTTTTTTACGACTCTGTTCAAGAGAAAGAGAGGGGGGGAGAGAGAGAGGGGGGAGAGAGAGTGAGATAGAGGGGAGATAGATAGAGAGAGGTAGAGAAAGAGAGAGGGTAGAGGGTATGGTGCAGTGGGAGATTGATGTGGTAAATTAATTTCCCTTGTGAGATAAAGGTGAGGATGAACCTTTGTTGGTGGTCATCAAAAGGGGACGGGGGAGGGGGGGGGTGAGAGGGGGGAGGGGGAGGGTAGATCCTAAAGTCTAAACTTTCTCACCTCAAGAAACATGTTTACTGCAGTATTCAGTCACTTCCTGCTCATCTTAATGCTTCTTCTGTGTGTGTGTGTCTGTGTGAACTTGTCTCCCTGTGTGTGTGTGTGTGTGTGTGTGTGTGTGTGTGTGTGTGTGTGTGTGTGTGTGTGTGAACTTGTCTCCCTGTGTGTGTGTGTGTGTGTGTGTGTGTCTGTGTGAACTTGTCTCCCTGTGTGTGTGTGTGTGTGTGTGTGTGTGTGTGTGTGTGTGTGTGTGTGTGTGTGTGTGTGAGTGAACTTGTCTCCCTGTGTGTGTGTCTGTGTGAACTTGTCTCCCTGTGTGTGTGTGTGTGTGTGTGTGTGTGTCTGTGTGAACTTGTCTCCCTGTGTGTGTGTGTGTCTGTGTGAACTTGTCTCCCTGTGTGTGTGTGTGTGTGTCTGTGTGAACTTGTCTCCCTGTGTGTGTGTGTGTGTGTGTGTGTGTGTGTGTGTGTGTGTGTGTGTGTGAGTGAACTTGTCTCCCTGTGTGTGTGTCTGTGTGAACTTGTCTCCCTGTGTGTGTGTGTGTGTGTCTGTGTGAACTTGTCTCCCTGTGTGTGTGTCTGTGTGAACTTGTCTCCCTGTGTGTGTGTGTGTGTGTGTGTCTGTGTGAACTTGCCTCCCTGTGTGTGTGTGTGCTTCAGTTCCACAGGTGTTTCCGTGCCCTCTTCCACTGCCAGGAACCCCAGAGAGGCTCCAGCATGAGGTCGTCCTCCAAGGCCCCCCCCAAGCCCCCCTATGGGGCCCCCCGTGGGGCCCCCCTTCGCACCAACGACCTTAACTTCTCCTACCTGGTGGCGTCTGTGGGCCAACCCACCAGCATCATCCCCAATGCCAGCTACGCCCCAAACATCGTCGCCCCGGCCTCCTTGGACCCCAATCAGGCCCTTCCCCCTGAGGCCAAGCCTTCCGCCGTCTCATTGGTCGCTTACTACAATGGCTGATACCTTGGGATTAGTGGATTTATTTTTGGGTGTGGTCCATGTGCAGGGAGGGTAGGGGGGGGGGTGATTTGAGAAGGAGGGTGAAGAGGAAGATAAAAAGACATAAAGAGGAGGAGTGGGAGTTGGTGATTGGTGGAGCAGCGTCCATCCCTGGACACCAGGCTGTTCCTGTCCACACTGGGTTGGGGAAAAGCTGTAAAATAACTAGAAAAAAATTCCTAAAGAAATTTTGAGTGTGCGTGACTCTGGCCCGGGACTCTCCCCCATACATCACTGACACTGTTGAGTAATTTTCACAATATGACTTCTACCATTGCTTAGGTATGTGACTGATCAAGCTTTCAACAGGTGTTCATATGCTGATGCACTAGTAGTAGCGTAAACACTAATTTCAGCAGGATTAAAGACAGCTCCACTTGAGCACACTGCCACAGTTTAAGTTTAAGTAGTAAGCAAGCAGTAAACAATTGATCACTCTGTGTCAGGTAGCACTTTACATTACAGTTCAGTAGCATAGTAATAGTTTGGTTCTAATTTGATAATAGTGATAAATGCTTTCAAAAACTTAGAGTGTAAAATGACCCAAATACATCCAATGCCAGAATTAGGCCATCAATGGCTATGACTTTGGTATTAGAAATACACCTTTTATCAAAATGATACCGCATTATAAATATCAGATAACATTATAAAGTTATACAGCTGTGTTAAATGTCAAATCAATCCACATGCAATCAAACATGTAACAAATCAGGATTCAGCAATAAGCTAGCACTAGGTCACACAGTTCTGATATCACACTAACAAAAACAGTGCTTTTTATCCAACATTAATTGAGAAAAACACACACGCACATACACCCTTCACCACCGTCCTGACTGATAAGCACATGAATACATAAGCCCAAATGTTAAAGAAGTCAAAAACCCACATCTTAGATAGCATGCTAGCAAAACATATGCTGATGCACTAGCAATTAGCTTAGGCGCTAATTTCAGCATTGGTTGCTAATGTTAGCAAACAGCATATCTTTACAGCTAGTTGGAATGTCAGTTGTAAATCCTGACTGATAAGCACATGAATACCTATGAGCCCAAATGTTAAAGAAGTCAAAAACCTACATTTTTGATAGGATGCTAGCGAAAGAGTTGAAAAAGATGTTTGCTTACCTTAGAGACTTAGAGCCAGAGAGGAAGAGTTGAGTTGGAGTACAGTTTATAAATACACCCGAAACAAAAAGAACCAATTTGATTCCTCCAGTAAATATCCTCCAATTAAAGTTATTAAATGTGAAATGAATTAATGTTCGCAAAATAGCCACCGTCATTCGTGGCCACCGTCTCTCCTCTTTCAAGCACGTTGCTAAGTAACGAACTAATAAGTTGCAGCTGGAACTGTCATGGCAGTTCGAAAGACAGAGAAAAGGCTTACAGCACCCCTCGAACAGGAAGGATTTCTGGCCAAACCGTGTTTCCAATCATAAAACCAGGTTAACGTGAAGCCGGCTGAGACCTTCCTGAACGTCTACATAGGCATTTTGTGTTGACAAGTGAAGAAATGCGCTCTTGGGAGCAATTCTAAAAAGTGTTCGTTTTCTATCTTTTCAGTTACAGCCCCAACTCTCTTAACATAGGAGTCTATGAGGCTGTTCATGGGTGCTGCGGCCGAATCTTCGCATGTCAAGCTAAAACAATAAATCTGACAGATAAAGTAAAGCAAGTGTGAGCTAGAGGACAAATTTTCCTACGTTTCTATGTATAAATTGTGTCTGTAGTGGTGCATTTGAGGCCATGGTAGTCAAATACGTTTTATTTTTTAAACACAATTCTCTCTCTTCTCCACACTCTAGCGATGACATCACCACTCTACCTCTCAAACATTCTCTCCATTGACACCTATTCATTTTTTTGGTGTGGTTTTTGGCAATTTTTGGGCAAAATTGTTCGCCAAAAGTCTTAGATAAATCATAGCACACATGTCGGGGCCGAGCCGCACGTTTTGATATAACTTTTGTGTATATGCGTCAAAAACTCTGGTAGATGTTTTGAGCCAAAAAACGGCGTAAGAATAATAATAATAATAATAATAAACGCTAGTAATAACATAGTGTGCGCCTTGCAGCACGCACACAACTAGCATAGATTGAAATGCATGTCCTGTGGCAGTGACCAGTGGATGTTGGACAGCATGCTGGAATGTTGATAGTTTCTGAATGACAACACAACAAGTCAGATCAGACACTGTACAGAATAGGCTGTCACACCATTCCTTTGGACATTTTTCCACCGAAACAATATATATATATGAATAAACGTTCAATTCCCATATGTAAATATAGTTTGCCAACGTGCTCCTTTGCATCTTGTTAAACCTTATAAAAAGCATAAGCTATGTAACATGATATGTTTTTTGACATAACGTGTCTTTGTTAATAATATAGTTATGTAGTGTACTGTTGTCCTCATGTTAGATTCCTGAATGGTTTGTTTGCCTGACAGAAATGAACAGTTCATCTGCTACTATGACTGTTGGTTGGTTAAGTGATTGTTGATAGTGATGCCTGCAGTGCTGGGGAGGGGGAGGGGGGGGGGGGTGGGCAAGTATAAGCATATAAGCACAGCGACTGTTTAACACACTGGGCACAGCGTTTTCACTGAGCTGATACCAAAGCAGAACTCTCGTACATTTGGAGAGTTTGCTGTTCAATAAAAGATGTCTTTTAAAAGTGTGTGTGTGTGTGTGTGTGTGTGTGTGTGTGTGTGTGTGTGTGTGTGTGTGTGTGTGTGTGTGTGTGTGTGTGTGTGTGTGTGTGTGTGTGTGTGTGTAGAAGTGTCATGTTACTGCGCATGCTCCTCGGGAGGAGTGTTGTGTACTGAAAGTAAAGAAGAGAAATGAGAACTTGAGTATCAGTTTATCAAGCGTCGATCAGTATATTGATAGGGGAGACCGGGGAGTGTTGTAGTTAGCTATGTAATGGCTGGTTATTGTGGGGATAGTTGTAACAGGAGGAACTTTTGACAGAGTATTTAAGAGAAGCAGCTGATCTGTTCTATGGGTTAACCCCTCGATAGGTAACAATTAGATAGGCATAAGAAAAAAAGTAAAAAATGATCTCCATAACTATTATACCTATTATAAAGAGGTAGATAATTTATTTACAGCTATCCAAAACACTTGTTGTGGCTTACTTGTTGCCCCAAGGTGTCATACATCATTCATGGGGATAACATGTTTACTGATCACTTGCTTTTAGGTCAGGAAGTTTGCATACCAGTTGGCCTTGTGATGTCTTGGTGGTAATGGCCCCAAAAAATGCAGAGGCACTTGTACGGTTGAGCGTAAACCAGGGTTTAATGTAAACCAAAACCAAAAACACTGCGGCCACTAGGCAGGGAAAAATCGAAATGACCCGTAACAGACGGGGGAAACAACAAAATATAAAAACACTAAAGAAGGTTGTAGCACTGTAGCTGTTAGTCCAAACAATAGGCACAAACACAGGAGGTGAGGAACATGCTACGATCTGACATGGGCATGCCAGAGGCCAGCCTCTAAATACTGCTTGGGATGATGATTGGGTTCAGGTGTGTGCAGTCAGCTCCCCTGCAAACCACACCCATGCCAGAGAGAATGAAGGCCCAACCCCCAACTCATACACACCACAGGCCTAGGACAATAACTGTACATTTTATAGTGTAGATCTTATTTTAGCAAATACCTCTCATTGTTACATCCATCCCCAGCTGGTGTTACATCTCACCCCAGTTGTGGGGTGGATTGTAACAACTGAACTCTTTGTATTTGACACTAACTCACATAATCTGTGATTGTTTAAAAGATGTCAAAGTGAGTTACAGTATATTCAGTTTTGGGTAGTACGTATCAACGTTTGAGAGACCTAGCACAAACAACCACTGAGTTACAGATGCTCAAACAAAATGGGTGCAGCTAGTTCTGGCAACAACACTCGGGCTGCCCGCGTCATCACTCAGTCATCTAAGTACATATCATCATTCATTCACATAGCTGTTCATATATTCACATCATACACTCAGCATACACTTCACTCATTCAGTAAAATATATTATCATCACACACCGCAGTTCACATGCAGTAACAGCTGAAGCACACAGGTAGCGCAAGCAATCAATCATGAACACACCTGACCCAGGTAGTGCAAGCCCATTGGGGTTTCACCCGGTAAGACTGCCTTAAAAGGCGCACGGATATACAAACACTCACACAGACAGGTTAGGATCATAGTGCTGCCTCCCACCACCATCCCCTTTCTCCCCCGGTTGTCTGTCTGTCTGAAGTTATGTATATCTGTCTGCCCGTCTGAATTTATGTATATCTGTCTGTCTGAATTCATGTATATCTGTCTGTCTGTCTGAATTCATGTATATCTGTCTGCCTGTCTGCATTTATGTATATCTGTCTGCCTGTCTGCATTTATGTATATCTGTCTGTCTGAATTCATGTATATCTGTCTGTCTGTCTGAATTCATGTATATCTGTCTGCCTGTCTGAATTCATGTATATCTGTCTGCCTGTCTGAATTTATGTATATCTGTCTGTCTGAATTCAAGTATATCTGTCTGTCTGTCTGAATTCATGTATATCTGTCTGTCTGTCTGAATTCATGTATATCTGTCTGCCTGTCTGAATTTATGTATATCTGTCTGTCTGTCTGTCTGAATTCATGTATATCTGTCTGCCTGTCTGATTTTATGTATATCTGTCTGCCTGTCCGAATTTATGTATATCTGTCTGAATTCATGTATATCTGTCTGTCTGTCTGATTTTATGTATATCTTTCGGGGGGATTATATATATTTATTGCTCCATGCCTCATGTCATATATGTATGCACGTATGTATCGCTGGAGGCGGCAGGGAGTGCCCCCCTTAGACATTCCACTCCGCCAAAGTCAAAACATATTCCATGTTATGGGTATCAATAAATATTCTTTATATCAATCATCACATGAGTGTCTTGACTGAAATGTGTTACTTTCATCCCCGGTCTCCCCTCCCAGCATTGGTATCAATACTATCGATACTTTTGATCAATTTGCCCACCCCCAACTAGTCAATCTGCTACTAACTCAGACAGGCTGCGGCCAAATCGACACTGAATGAATAAATAAATGATGGATACTCCGAAATAAAGAATGAAAACGAAACTGAACCGAAAACGAAATCGTCAATATATGCCGACATGTTGTCAATAAAACAGACTCTGAATGTTTGTGTGTAGTGCAGTGTTGTAGTGTAGTAGTGTTATAGTGTAGTACTGTTGTAGTGTAGTAGTGTTGTAGTGTAGTGCAGTGTTGTAGTGTAGTAGTGTTGTAGGTTAGTGCAGTGTTGTAGTGTAGTACTGTTGTAGTGTAGTAGTATTGTAGTGTAGTAGTGTTGTAGTGTAGTGCAGTGTTGTAGTGTAATAGTGTTGTAGTGTAGTACTGTTGTAGTGTAGTGCAGTGTTGTAGTGTAATAGTGTTGTAGTGTAGTGCAGTGTTGTAGTGTAGTACTGTTGTAGTGTAGTACTGTTGTAGTGTAGTACTGTTGTAGTGTAGTAGTGTTGTAGTGTAGTACTGTTGTAGTGTAGTAGTGTTGTAGTGTAGTACTGTTGTAGTGTAGTGCAGTGTTGTAGTGTAATAGTGTTGTAGTGTAGTGCAGTGTTGTAGTGTAATAGTGTTGTAGTGTAGTAGTGTTGTAGTGTAGTACTGTTGTAGTGTAGTGCAGTGTTGTAGTGTAATAGTGTTGTAGTGTAGTGCAGTGTTGTAGTGTAATAGTGTTGTAGTGTAGTAGTGTTGTAGTGTAGTACTGTTGTAGATCTCATGCTGCAGGAGATCCTCTGGGCTTTACGCTGGGATCGTTCACTAAAATGATTAACGTCGGAAAGCGAATTACTCTCCCTCTGTAGTATTACATGAATATAGATGTTTTTTCTGTCACATCTGCAAAACACGTCTCCTTGATAGATGACCACGAGGCAGCAATTTTACCTTTCCAGTATATATTTTTTTCTGTTTCATTTTCAATTCATTATTCCTAAATTAGTCAACCACTGACATTCATTCGTCAGCAGTAACGGAAGCTGTTTGTGAGAATTATTTGCGCTGCTTGCTGATTTATTGACTTCCTTTACCGATACTGACCTCATTTACTCAGACATTCATCAAAGTTTTACTATAAGACCAGCTCACACACTTCACACACGCTTGACCCCTGCTTGACCCCAAACATGTTCAGGCTGACCAGGACTCAGGAGGTTTGAAACACACAAACTGCTGTGAAGGACCTTTATTAATCACACACACCAAAGACACACACACACACACACACACACACAGGAATATGTACACACACAGATAAACACATACAGGTATGAGAAAACAAACACACACACATCTCGCCACACACACATCTTACCCCCCCCCCCCCCCACACACACACACACACACACCTCACACACACCTGAGGAACTGAAGACAGTGCAGGGATGTTCATTGTTTAATCTATAGTGTTCAGCTTGTAGAGGACAGAGACGTAATTCATCACTGATCCCTCCTGGCACTCTGGTTCTGAACTCCACTGGCTCACAGCATTGTGTGTGTGCGTGCGTGTGTGTGTGTGAAGGGGGACTGTCTGTGTTTGTATTCGCCTGTGTGTGTTTATAAATGTGTGTGTGTGTGTGGTCCACCTCTCCTCTCCAGTGAGCTGTGGTGCCTCGTCATGCTCCAGTCCGGAGCCTCCAGACCTTCAGGAGATCATCTGAACTTTCAACTTGATTCCTCTCCCCTCTAGAGTCACACCAGCCACCATGACAGCTTCTGAAGCTGAATCACGACTACTTAAAAAAATGTGTTTGTAATATATTTTTGAAGAATAAACAGTCTGAGATCAAATAAATAGATAGAATAAAAAAATAACAATATAACTATATACTTAAGGGTAGAATTGGAATATATAGTAATAAAAAGGCACACAGTGAAAGTCCTCTTCGATGTCCTGAGAGGGACAGTATTTAAATTGCATGTTTGTCTTAATTAATGACTTTAACGACTGCACAGTGCTAATGTGTGTCGTTAAAGAAGTTATTGCAGACGTTGTATTGGAGCTGTGCTTACACAGTTATACTGTCCTGCTTGATACTGCAGCATGACTGAAACACAGCATGCTCTGAGAGGTGTGCATCCATCCTTTATTACACCTCTCTC
>CM059300.1:5285000-5322500 GCA_030340665.1 Neosalanx taihuensis
TCTCATCTCTCTCTCATCTCTCTCTCCCGTCTCTCCCCCTCCTCCCCGCCCATGTCCACCCCCAATTGGCCTTCTCGTCCTACTAAGCCAAGGCTGTAATTGGTCCATTTGGATGATTGAGCAGACATGCACACACACACACACACACACACACACACCAGCTGGTCCTGCAGCGACTAATCAAAGAATGAGGATGTGACACATCCATGCTTGTGTGTGTATCTGCGTGTGTGTACGTGCGTGAGCGTGTGCTTGCTGTGTGTGTGCGTTCTCATGCATGTGTGTGAGTGTGTGTATGTGTGCGAGTGTGTGTCTGTGTGTGTGTGCATGAGAAGTAGAACAGCTCCAGTGGTCTGGCTGGTGATCGGATGCCAACCTGGTTTTTAAGCTCTGCACGACCTCTGCGTGCGAGCCGCCCCTTGAGACGAAACACCAGACGCTTGGTTTCCTTAGAGAACCAGAAGTAGAGCAACTCTCAGAAAGACAAACGATTCCTCTCTCAGTAGCAGGGCTGGCTGAATAACTAACTCCACAACTCCATCCCACGGTAACGAATACTGCTGCTCAGTCCCTCCAGGTGCCCAAGGTGAAGTGAGTCTAATGCACCTTCCATTACTTTCAGTTGCTTTTCTTGTAATGGACTTTGGTTTTGTTTGTCACTTCAGGAGCTGAACTCTGATCACTGCTGTCATTACTGATGCACAGAAGGCCTCTCCCATCCTGAACCATCCCCCCCCCACACACACACACACATGCTCATCAGCCTTCAGATTTGTATTCCTAGCAGAGTGTTTGATGTGTGTCTGTGTGCGCATGCTGTCAGGGACACTGGGGTGTGTCTGGTTCGTGTCACCTGTCCTCACTCTGCAGTGATCCTTTCAGCTGTTTCCCAGGGTTTGTTTCTGTCTATCAGTCCCTACTGCTGAGGAGAAGAAGAGAGACAGAGAGAGAGAGAGAGAGAGAGAGAGAGAGAGAGAGAGAGAGAGAGGTGGATAAAGTGTGTGGGTGTGTAGAGGGGGAATAAGAGTGTGTGTGTGTGTGTTTGGCAGAAGTCTTTGTGTTTGGAGGAGGTGTGTGTGTTTAGAAGAGGTGTGTGTGTGTGTTTGGAGGAGGTGTGTGTGTGTTTGGAGGAGGTGTGTGTGTGTGTGTGTTTGGAGGAGGTGTGTGTGTTTGGAGGAGGTGTGTGTGTTTGGAGGAGGTGTGTGTGTGTGTGTTTGGATGAGGTGTGTGTGTGTGATTTGGCCTTTTGGGAAGACCACAGGTCTCTGAGCTGTTAACATCCTGCTGTGACAAGCTGATGACTAAGACACTCAAGGACACAGCAAACTGTGTGTGTGTGTGTGTGTGAGAGTGTATGTCTGTATGTGTGTGTGGTTGTGTGTGTGTGTCTGCCTGTGGTTGTGTGTGTGTGGTTGTGTGTGTGTGGTAGTGTGTGTGTCTGTCTGCATGTGGTTGTGTGTGTGTGTGTCTGCAGGTGGTAGTGTGTGTGTGTGTTACTACCTGGGGTCCAGTCTGCCCTCTGACCTGGAGCATCTGTCCCTCTGAACAGTTGAAGTAGCTGAACAGGAAGCACCTTCAGACCGAACAGGAACCACAGGGGAGCTGGGTTACCTGAGGGGGTCTGGGTTACCTGAGGAGGCCTGTGTTACCTGAGGGGAGCTGGGTTACCTGAGGGGGTCTGGGTTACCTGAGGAGGCCTGTGTTACCTGAGGGGAGCTGGGTTACCTGAGGGGGTCTGGGTTACCTGAGGGGGTCTGTGTTACCTGAGGGGAGCTGGGTTAGCTGAGGGGTCTGGGTTACCTGAGGGGGTCTGGGTTACCTGAGGGGAGCTGGGTTAGCTGAGGGGAGCTGGGTTACCTGAGGGGGTCTGGGCTACCTGAGGGGGGCTGGGTTACCTGAGGGGGTCTGGGCTACCTGAGGGGGGGTCTGGGCTACCTGAGGGGGGTCTGGGTTACCTGAGGGGGTCTGGGTTACCTGAGGGGGTCTGGGTTACCTGAGGGGGTCTGGGTTACCTGAGGGGGTCTGAGTTACCTGAGGGGGTCTGAGGGGGTCTGGGTTACCTGAGGGGGTCTGGGTTACCTGAGGGGGTCTGGGCTACCTGAGGGGGGCTGGGTTACCTGAGGGGGGTCTGAGTTACCTGAGGGGGTCTGAGTTACCTGAGGGGGTCTGAGTTACCTGAGGGGGTCTGGGTTAATTGAGGGGGGCTGGGTTACCTGAGGGGGTCTGAGGGGGTCTGAGTTACCTGAGGGGGTCTGAGGGGGTCTGGGTTACCTGAGGGGGGCTGTGTTACCTGAGGGGGTCTGGGTTACCTGAGGGGGTCTGAGTTACCTGAGGGGGGCTGGGTTACCTGAGGGGGGTCTGGGTTACCTGAGGGGGTCTGAGTTACCTGAGGGGGTCTGGGCTACCTGAGGGGGTCTGGGTTAATTGAGGGGGTCTGGGTTACCTGGAGAAGGGGGGAGGGATGGAGGGGGGAGGGAAGGAGGGATTGAAAAAGTGACATGGTAAGACATATCGTGTCGAATAGAGAGAGAGAGAGAAGGTAGAGAGAGAGAATGGAGAGAGAGAGTGTTGGCAGGTGAGAGGCAGGGTCGTATCTAAGCTGGTAGCGTTACTGTGGACTGGTGGATGTGCATGTCAAGCATGTGTGTGTGTGTGTTTCAGAGAGAGAGAGAGTGTGTGTGTGTGTGTGTGTGTGTGTGGTGAGAGGGTCAGACAGGGAATCTTTAGACACCTCCTGAGGTGACATGCCATCAAGAAGTGTGTGTGAGTGAGTGAGTTTGTGTGAGAGTGTGTTTGTGTATGTGTGTTTGTGAGAGTGAGTGTGGTGTGTTTGTATAATTGATAACGTCTTCTCCTCCTCCCTCACACACACACACATATCAGAGACTGAACGTGTATTGTGAAGCGTGAGAGAGCATTCACATCATCACTATCATCATCATCCTCATCACCATCATCATCATCATCATCATCATCACCACCATCATCTTCCTCACCATCACCATCATCCTCATCCTCACCGCCTCTGTTCGTCTTTCCAATGACTGATAAGCTACGTAATGAATCTCTGACAGTCTGAAAGTTTCTCTGGTTCTTGTCTTGAGGGTCTGTTTGGGATGAAGTCAGCAGCACATTTGAACAATTTTCAAACTTGCTTTTTACCGCAAGGTTTTCCCACTAAAGACGAGAAAAGCTTGTCGCTGTCTTCTATTGAACTGTGCTCTCAGGCTTGGAACAGTTATTTCAGAGCCTAATGAACGACAACTTGAGAAGTAATCACGGTTTCTTTGTTAGACTTGAGACCTCATTAAATGGAGTTTCGCCCCTTGAGATATGAGATGGGGTTCAGGCATGATCACGGTTTATTTTCCTTCCATCAACTAAAGTTCTCGGTAGCCGTTCATGTTCCAAAACCCATCTCAGTTCCAGACTGAAGTTTCTGCGCACACACGCAGGACACACACGCAGGACACACACGCAGGACACACACGCAGAACACACACGCAGGACACACACGCAGGACTGACACGCAGGACACACACGCAGGACACACACGCAGGACACGCACGCAGGACTCGCACGCAGGACACACACGCAGGACACACACGCAGGACACACACGCAGGACACACACGCAGGACTGACACGCAGGACACACACGCAGGACACACACGCAGGACACACACGCAGGACTGACACGCAGGACACACACGCAGGACACACACGCAGGACACACACGCAGGACTCACACGCAGGACACACACGCAGGACACACACGCAGGACTCACACGCAGGACACACACGCAGGACACACACGCAGGACACACACGCAGGACACACACGCAGGACTCACACGCAGGACACACACGCAGGACACACACGCAGGACACACACGCAGGACACACACGCAGGACTGACACGCAGGACACACACGCAGGACACACACGCAGGACACACACGCAGGACACACACGCAGGACTCACACGCAGGACACACACGCAGGACACACACGCAGGACTCACACGCAGGACACACACGCAGGACACACACGCAGGACACACACGCAGGACACACACGCAGGACACACACGCAGGACTCACACTCAGGACTGACACGCAGGACACACACGCAGGACACACACGCAGGACACACACGCAGGACTCACACTCAGGACTGACACGCAGGACACACACGCAGGACACACACGCAGGACACACACTCAGGACTGACACGCAGGGCACACACGCAGGACACACACGCAGGACACACACGCAGGACACACACGCAGGACACACACGCAGGACTCACACTCAGGACTGACACGCAGGACACACACGCAGGACACACACGCAGGACACACACGCAGGACTCACACGCAGGACACACACACAGGACACACACGCAGTTTGTCTTATTTCTCATTATCTTGAGATGATTGGGTCTGTGATGTACGACTGCTGATATTTTCTTCAGCTTGTTGACCTGGAGGCCTCAGACTTCTTCTATGGTCTTTTGTTTAGGAACACATAATAAGAACGCTTTTTATGTTTGGCGCGGGGGTCAAATTACCACCGTCTGATTGGCTATTCGTCTGTGATTAAGAATGAGACTTAAAGTTTGAATGTCACATTTGTAGCCGCTGCATTCATTAATTTTTATACTTCATACTTATTCACACATATGATTTCTGATTCTGAATATGATTCTTTTCATGTGGTTTTCTTTTCCTCCTCTAAGGGAAATTCATGATGATTTTCACGCTGTTCAGTTAAATCTGTAATTTAGCATTAAATCACATGCTTATGAATGAAACAACAGAATGATCAGCAACATTAACAGTGAGTTGGAACCCTTCACCTTGTTGGGGGGCGGTCCAGGTAACTGATGATGTCACTCCAGGTAACTGATGATGTCACTCCAGGTAACTGATGATGTCACTGGGGAGGAAAGGTTGAGACTCACTGAAGATGAGACACATCAACTATGAATGAAACGCATTATCCTCCTGCAGGCTGTTTTACCAGATTAAAGACGTTTTCATTCGGAGGTGTGTGATAACTTGGTTTTACGATCCTTCACAGATCGTCGGGGTTAGGATCCGGAGACGTGTTCTAGAGCGTCCGGGTTAGGATCCGGAGACGTGTTCTAGAACGTCCGGGTTAGGATCCGGAGACGTGTTCTAGAGCGTCCGGGTTAGGATCCGGAGACGTGTTCTAGAGCGTCCGGGTTAGGATCCGGAGACGTGTTCTAGAACGTCCGGGTGTAGGATCCGGAGACGTGTTCTAGAGCGTCCGGGTTAGGATCCGGAGACGTGTTCTAGAACGTCCGGGTTAGGATCCGGAGACGTGTTCTAGAGCGTCCGGGTTAGGATCGGAGACGTGTTCTAGAGCGTCCGGGTTAGGATCCGGAGACGTGTTCTAGAACGTCCGGGTTAGGATCCGGAGACGTGTTCTAGAGCGTCCGGGTTAGGATCCGGAGACGTGTTCTAGAACGTCCGGGTTAGGATCCGGAGACGTGTTCTAGAACGTCCGGGTTAGGATCCGGAGACGTGTTCTAGAACGTCCGGGTTAGGATCCGGAGACGTGTTCTAGAACGTCCGGGTTAGGATCTTGAGACGTGTTCTAGAACGTCCGGGTTAGGATCCGGAGACGTGTTCTAGAACGTCCGGGTTTGGATCCGGAGACGTGTTCTAGAACGTCCGGGTTAGGATCCGGAGACGTGTTCTAGAACGCCATGTTCCAGCACTCGGAATCCCGTCTGATTAAACTTCCTGGTGATGGAAATGAAAAAGTTGTTTTGAAAAGCTCTTGAAGCTGTGAAGTTCAGCGCTGCAATCAGAGTGGAGATGTTCTGCTATCGCTGTGCTGCTGAAACCCTCCTGTCTCGCCTGCACATCTGAGAGGAATATGGGGCTGTCTTTGTGTGTGTGCAGTGGCAAGAAAAAGTATGTGAACCTATTGGAATTTCATGGTTTTCTGAATAACTTTGTCATAAAATGTGATCTGATCTTCATCTAAGTCAAGGGCAGGGACGTTTCTAGGATTGAAAGAAAGGGGGGGGCTTGGCCCCTATGGATGTGTAATGTTTGCGCAATTCTTTGGGGACTCGTTGGGGGCTGCGGATATCCATTGTTTCAGACAGTTAATAGATTGGTTCAATCAGAAAGAGAAACGCACTCACATATGTAGCATGTTAGAAATAACTTGTCCATGTGTAAAACAATAGTTCAAAAAATAACAAATAAAATCCCAATAATTATTTCGGGAGGCTGAAGAACATTTTAGGGGGGCTGAAGTCAATCTTAGTTTCATCAGTCCCAAAACATTTTGCCAATACCACTGTGGAACGTCAACGTGCTCTTTTGCAAACTTCAGACGTGCAGCAATGTTCTTTTTAGTAAGCAGTGGATTCCTTTGTGGTGTCCTGCCGCGGATACCCAGCTTGTTCAATATCTTCTAACATGTAGTAATCTCGCCTAGGGCTCTAAATAAGGTAGAGACATTTCTGATTTCTGATGAATTTCTTAATGTCTATGTTCATCTCTGTGCTTGTAACGCTGCTGGTTGTTCTCATTTGCATACTGCAACAGCGATATGAGAGGGAAGCTGTGTGTCCCTTATTCGGCTGACTTTTTCTGCTACAGATCGTTTTGTCAACTTGTAATATGTTCATTTTGTGAGCGTATTAAAATGTGCTTTCTCAATTTCTAATATTTTGATTTGAGGGGGCAAGACATTTATTTGAGGGGGCAGTGCCCCCTCTTGCCCCTGCGTAGAGCCGGCCTCGAGTCAAAGTAGCTTTAGTACACACCTCCAACCATTATCTTAACAAGACTCCAGGTGTGCTAAAACCTGACTCCAATTAGCTTTTTTGAGGTCATTAACTCAAGGGTTCACATACTTTTTCCATAAGCACTATGATTTTTTTTTGGTCGTTCTCAATAAAGACATGAAAGGTAAAAAAATGTGGTGTTATTATTTTAGACACATTATGCTTGTCAATATCCTTGATTTAGATGAAAATCGGATCACATTTTATGACAAATTTATTCCGAAAACCATGAAATTCCAATAGGTTCACATACTTTTTCTTACCACTGTATCTTTGTGTGTGTGTATGGGGGGGGGGGGGGGGGGGTATCTGCATGTTTGTGTGTAATGTGTATAAGCCTTCGTGTGTGTGTGTGTAAGTGTGAGGTCTTGGAGGGTGGAGCTGGTTTCTATCTGACTGAAGAAAGACTTATCTTATTGTAGCTGAACTTGCCTCCTGCTATCCCTCCCTCCATCCCTCCCTCTCTCCCTCCTTCCCTCCTCCATGTTAGAGTGACAGCAGTGTGAATTTTGGCACATCCCTGAGGCGTTCGTGTGTGAGTGCGCGTGAATTTGTGTGAGTTTGTGTGAATGAGTGAGTGTGTGTGTAAGGCTCTCAACAAATTGTTCCAGTAGGTGGAAATGCCCCTGAACACAATTTTAGCAATCTACCAGGTGGACAATGATGAGCGGATGGGATTTTGTGTGTTTGATTGTGTCCATATGCTTTTAGTGTGTATGTGTTTGTGTGTGTGTGTCTGTGTGTGTGTGTGTGAGAGTGAGTGTGTTTGTGTTATCCATGACCATGATTCATAACCTTATCCCTCCAGAGTTCAAACTTAACTTTGGAACTCAGTTTTGAAATACTGCTCTGCCCACAGAATGCTAAATTAATTGCATATGCACACACACACACACACACACTCCACACACACACACACACACACACACACTAGAAGGTCGTGCAGTGTTCCAGCAAGGAAACTTCCTCTCTAACTCATCTGTAATGAACTCATGCATGGCCTCCATGCTCCATCTGACCCTGGGGAGGACAGGAGGCTGGAGGCTGGAGGCTGCTGGTCCCCTCCCTCCCTAAATCCCTCCCTAAATTCCTCCCTCCCTTCTCACCCACCCACCCCGACTGACTACTGCTCTCAATGAACTGATTCTGCTGAGTCATGAACTGCTTTAAAGAGCTCTAATTAAATAGCTTTAACTGATGGATCATGCCATAGTCTGCATGGCCTGGCTTCAGGATGACACAGTGTGCTTCCTTTCCTCATCTCCTTTCCTCTATCCCCACACCCCCCACCCCCCCCCCCCTCCTTATAGTGGGACTGAGCTGGGGGCCGACCTCAGTAAGTGTTCAGGGTTCTCTGGACTCACAGAAAACGTGACAGTGATGTGAGAGAGAACTGGAGCTGGACACAGGGAGGGAGGGAGGGAGGGAGGGAGGGACGAGGGAGGGATGAGGGAGGGACGAGGGAGGGATGAGGCACACTGAGAGAGAACAGATGAATAAAAGAAAGAGTGTGTGAGAGAGAAGGAAAGAGCGATGAAAAGAATGTGCTGGTGAGTGTTTGATCATGTGACAAGAATGTAAAAACAGGCAGAAAAAAAAAGAGAAAAAAAGAGTGAGAAGAGAGATATGAGGGGAGGAGAAGGAAGAGGAGGAGGAGGCTGATGGCATGATTACTTGTCAGAGGTGATTGATGGCTGAAGGTCTTGTGTATGTTTTAGTTATTGTTTCAGTTCTGCTTTCACGTCATGTTTGGGTACTGTGTGTGTGAGAGTGTGTGTGTTTAGAGGTGTGTGTGTGAAAGAGAGTGTGTGCGTGTGGAACCACCCCAATCTGTCTAAAGCATGTCAGCACAGAAGCCTTTTGATTGGTGGATTGTGCCAGTGTCTGTCTCCGTGGTAACTTGAATGACAGGGGATTGGCCAGCAGAGAGACATCTACTGTTGATGCTCATCTGACTGTAAGTGTGTAAGTGTGTGTGTGTGTGTGTGTAAGTGTGTGTGTGTGGTGTGTGGTGTTTGTGTGCGTGTAAGTGTGTGTGTGCCTCTGGGAGTGTGTATGTGTACGTTTGTTGAAGAGTGCATGCTTTAACATAACTTGTTTATCTGTGCCTTGCGCGTGTGCTATGTATGTGTGTGTGCTTGTGTGTGTGTGCTCAAGCAGGTTTGTGTCTCTTTTTGTAAGTGTGTGCTTGAGCAGGTTTGTGAGTGTTTGGGCAAGTGTGTGTATGTGCGTGCTTGAGCAGGTATGTGTGTGTGTGGTTGAGCAGGTGTGTGTGTTGAAGCAGGTGTTTGTGAGCAAGTGTGTGTGTTTAAGCAGGTGCGTGTGTGTGTGTTTGATCAGGTGTGTGTGTGTGTTTAAGCAGGTGCGTGTGTGTGTGTGTTTCAGCAGGTGTGTTTCAGCAGGTGTGTGTGTGTTTCAGCAGGTGTGTGTGCGTGTGTGTTTCAGCAGGTGTGTGTGTGTCCAGCCTCCTCCAGACAGTTGCCATTTCTCAGTGCTAGTTGGAGGTGCTTCCATAAAGAAATGTTGACACTGTTTCCCTGCAGGAAACACTGCAGCAGGTCTGCTGTCACACATCTGCAGTGTGTGAGGGGCTGTGTGTGTGCCTGGGAGTGTGTGCCTGTGCCTGGGCGTGTGTGCCTGTGTGTGTGTGCCTGGGAGTGTGTGTGTGCCTGTGTGTGTGTGCCTTGGAGTGTGAGTGTGTGTGTGTGTGTGTTTGTCAGAAAGTGATCATCTAGAACAGAAAAGTCGATGATGGACCTCTTTCCCTAGAGGTCCTGATAAACGGCTACATCTCTGTGTCTGTCTCTCTATCGCTCTCTCTCTGTCTCTCTCTCTTTCTTTCTTTCTCTCTCTCTCTCTGTCTCTCTAACTCTCTTTCTTTCTCTCTCTCTCTCTAACTCTCTTTCTTTCTTTCTCTCTCTCTCTCTCTGTCTCTCTAACTTTCTTTCTTTCTTTCTCTCTCTCTGTGTCTGTCTCTCTGTGTCTCTCTATCGCTCTCTCTCTGTCTCTCTAACTCTTTCTTTCTCTCTCTCTCTCTCTCTGTCTCTCTAACTCTTTCTTTCTCTCTTTCTTTCTCTCTCTCTGTCTATCTCTCTTTCTTTCTCTCTCTCTCTGTCTGTCTCTCTGTGTCTCTCTGTCTCTGTCTCTCTCGGTGTCTCTCTCTGTCTCTCTCTGTTTGTCTCTCTCTCTCTGTCTATCTCTGTCTATCTCTCTTTCTTTCTCTCTCTCTGTCTCTCTCTGTGTGTCTCTCTCTCTCTCTGTCTATCTCTGTCTATCTCTCTTTCTTTCTCTCTCTCTGTCTCTCTCTGTGTGTCTCTCTCTCTCTCTGTCTCTTTCTGTCTCTCTCTCCGTCTCTCTCTCCTCTGGTCCCCAGGTGAGTGGTATTAACCCCTCCAGCAGCAGGCGTAGGGAGCAGCGTGTGCTGGTTATGGTGGTGGTCATGGTGGTGTGTTACCTGATGTGCTGGCTGCCGTACGGGGTCATGGCTCTGACAGCCACCTTCGGCCTTCCAGGCATCATCAGCCCAGAAGCCTCCATCATCCCCTCCCTGCTGGCCAAGACCAGCACCTTCATCAACCCCATCATCTACATCTTCATGAACAAGCAGGTGAGATGTGGACAGTCTCACACACGCACATACACGACACACGCAGACACACACACAATTAGACACACACTCACACCCACACAGGTTCGCAGATCAGGCAGCAGATGAGCGGATCGTTGAAATAAAACACGAAACCAATCAAACAGGGAAGAACAGGAGACACTGTGGATGTGTTGGTGGGTCGGCCATGAGCGCTCCTCTCCCTCCTCAACCACGACATGCTGACAAGACACATCTGCTGTGGGGGGAGGGAGGGAGGGAGGGAGGGAGGGAGGGAGGGAGGGAGGGAGGGAGGGAGGGAGGGAGGGAGGGAGGGAGGGAGGGAGGGAGGGAGGGAGGGAGGGAGGGAGGGAGGGAGAGGGAGGAAGTGAGGGAGAGAGGGACACCAAAAAGGAGATAGGAAGGGGAGGGAGGGAGGGAGGGAGGGAGAGAGAGGGAGGAAGTGAGGGAGAGAGGGACACCAAAAAGGAGATAGGAAGGGGAGGGAGAGAGGGAGAGAGAGGGAGGAAGTGAGGGAGAGAGGGACACCAAAAAGGAGATAGGAAGGGGAGGGAGGGAGGGAGGGAGAGAGAGGGAGGAAGTGAGGGAGAGAGGGACACCAAAAAGGAGATAGGAAGGGGAGGGAGAGAGAGGGAGGAAGTGAGGGAGAGAGGGACACCAAAAAGGAGATAGGAAGGGGAGGGAGAGAGAGGGAGGAAGTGAGGGAGAGAGGGACACCAAAAAGGAGATAGGACGGGGAGGGAGGGAGGGAAGGAGAAGATAAAAAGATAGGGGCAGACACGTTTACTAAACTTATGATTGGCATGTTAATGCTTCAAGGGAGAGTGAGAGCAGCAGAGAAGACCTCTCTGTTATCTCTGTCAGCTGGTGTCTCAGTGTCTGTAGCTGGTATCTGACAGAACAACACAAATACTGAAATAGAACTAAAGTACCCAGGTGGCAAAAGGCTCCTAGTTTTTTTTTTACAGGACCAATATCATTTTTATGCATAAATCGAGACACACACACACACACCTAATTACACACACGCACACACACACCTGCAGACGTGGCACTCCTGTCCAGCTAATGGTCTTGTTAGCTTGTTTTCTTCTCAGGTTATTAATCGGCACTAAACCCTGTTTAGCTGCACTGTTCCGCTGTACTGTTGAGCTGTACTGGTCTTTGTGGTTCTCTGACGTTCTAGCAGGTTCTGTTTGCTTTCCCTGCAGTAACCATGACAGTGATGAACTGCAGAAGCCATGTTCTGGCAGCAGAGGGTTGAGGCTTGGGGGCGAGCGTGGAAAAACTTCCCACTGTTCAGCTACTGAGTACTGCGATAAGGGGAGCAGACGGAGAGGTGGAGGGGTGATGGACAGATGAAAATGCGGAGAAGGGATGAATGGAGGAGAGGAGAGGGAGAAGGAGGAGAGGGAGGAGGAGGAGGAGATGGAGGAGGAGAAGGAGAGGGAGGAGGAGGCGGAGAGGGAGGAGGAGGAGGAGTTGGAGGAGAGGAAGGAGGTGGAGATGGAGGAGGAGAAGGAGAGGGAGGAGGAGTTGGAGGAGGAGGAGGAAAGTTTGTCCTGTATGTCATTTTCAGTCTTCAATTCCTCCCAGCCCGTTACTATGGATACTGTGAGTTGAGGCGAGTTGAAGACTAGAAATGCTGTACAGATACACGTACCAATCCATCGCTACGACGACCATCGCCACAATGCCCAGGAACGCAAACACACCTGTCTATGAAGAGGAGGGGGGTGAGGAGGAGGGGGGTTATGAGAGGGGGTGAGAAGGAGGGGGGTGAGGAGGAGGGGGGGCAGAAAAGTGGAAGTATTGTCTGAGCTGCTGCAGGAGAGGGTGGGGGGATTGATCATCACCAACCTACAGTGCAGAGACTCCCATCTATACTGTACCAGAGGTGTGTTTGTCTGTGTGTGTCTGTGTGTGTCTGTGATGGTGTGTGTGTGTGTGTCAGGGTGTATCACCTCTCCTGGATGGGATCTGAGCCAATTAGGAGACCAGCCTGGCTGGCTGGGGGCTAAGCTCATTAAGCTCGTTAAGCTCTTCACATCCCAGCCTCTAAACGAAGCTGTGCTCAGGGTCCAATCAGGAGAAGGGATGATGCTGCAAATCTCTACAGGGTCGACTCAATTACACTCAATTACTGAAACAACCTTCTCTCTCTCTGTCTCTGTCTCTCCATCGCTCTCTCAGAATCAGAATCAGAATCAGGTTTAATGATCCTCCCTCCCTCCCTCCCTCCCTCCCTCCCTCCCTCCCTCCCTCCCTCCCTCCCTCCATAATCAAGTCCCCTATGCAGCGGCTCAGCTGCCTTCGACTGTCATAGGAAGTGAGAAGAAGAAGTTTCACTCCCACAGGAAGTTGAGAGTCTCCACACTTGACAGATTGAGAAGGAGAAGCATCCTGCTGCAACCTCTGAAGGGCAGTGAGTCAGAGACAGCCCCAGCCGCAGCCCCAGCCCCTTTCTGACCTCTCCCTCCCTCCCACCCTCTCTCCCACCTGTCTGTCATATTCTCTCCATCGCGAGTCTTGACCTTTAACCCTCCTGATCCAGCAGCTTGTAGCTGTTTCGATGACCTTTTCCTGATTCATTCAACAGAACTTCAGGCGCTTCTCCCAACTGTGAGTCTGATCTGTGTCTCCTGAGGAAATGTAGTAGACTACAGTATACGGACACTCCAGCAGTATACTAAGTACACTACGTTTTCTCAGGACATGGCTTACAAATGTATCCAACACACACACACACAGCTTCGGAGCATGTGTGTGTCTACGTGTGTGTGGGTGCTCTGCACCTGGAAGCAGGTCTTGTTTATGTTGCATGTTGGGGTGTTCTGGAATCTTCACCTGCTGTCTGTCTGACAGGACCCAGCCTTCATGCAGTATGCACCCTCCTGAGACAGCAGGTGCATCTCACCTGCCTAGGAACAGCCTCCGTCTCCTCTCGGGGTTGCAGCCCTTCTTAACGAGCTCATTTAGGGTCTGTTATCTGTGAAGAAACACAGGAAGGGGAGCTTCGATTATTTTTTTCAGGATAAAGGCCCCCTTTCGGAATAGAAGCGCACAAATGTTAATGACACCATTTCAAAATAAAAGCACCAACACTCACGCACGAACACACACATATATTTACTTAGCTACATTAGCCCAAACACTTCTCCAATTTCAAACACTCAGACCTGATGCTGATTGAGACAGTGATTTATTGTGAGATTAGTAAAAACAATTAGTGTGCCTTAGCATTGTTCAGCATGTAAAGGCAATGACAGCATTAAGCCAGGGGATGGAGGGGGGGGGGAAAGATATTCAATTACTGTTCTAAATTGTTTGTAATTGTCTTTCAGTGCTTTTTTTACGACTCTGTTCAAGAGAAAGAGAGGGGGGGAGAGAGAGAGGGGGGAGAGAGAGTGAGATAGAGGGGAGATAGATAGAGAGAGGTAGAGAAAGAGAGAGGGTAGAGGGTATGGTGCAGTGGGAGATTGATGTGGTAAATTAATTTCCCTTGTGAGATAAAGGTGAGGATGAACCTTTGTTGGTGGTCATCAAAAGGGGACGGGGGAGGGGGGGGGGGTGAGAGGGGGGAGGGGGAGGGTAGATCCTAAAGTCTAAACTTTCTCACCTCAAGAAACATGTTTACTGCAGTATTCAGTCACTTCCTGCTCATCTTAATGCTTCTTCTGTGTGTGTGTGTCTGTGTGAACTTGTCTCCCTGTGTGTGTGTGTATGTGTGTGTGTGTGTGTGTGTGTGAACTTGTCTCCCTGTGTGTGTGTGTGTGTGTGTGTGTCTGTGTGAACTTGTCTCCCTGTGTGTGTGTGTGTGTGTGTGTGTGTGTGTGAGTGAACTTGTCTCCCTGTGTGTGTGTCTGTGTGAACTTGTCTCCCTGTGTGTGTGTGTGTGTGTGTGTGTGTGTCTGTGTGAACTTGTCTCCCTGTGTGTGTGTGTGTCTGTGTGAACTTGTCTCCCTGTGTGTGTGTGTGTGTGTCTGTGTGAACTTGTCTCCCTGTGTGTGTGTGTGTCTGTGTGAACTTGTCTCCCTGTGTGTGTGTGTGTCTGTGTGAACTTGTCTCCCTGTGTGTGTGTGTGTGTGTGTGTGTGTGTGTGTGTGTGTGTGTGAGTGAACTTGTCTCCCTGTGTGTGTGTCTGTGTGAACTTGTCTCCCTGTGTGTGTGTGTGTGTGTGTCTGTGTGAACTTGTCTCCCTGTGTGTGTGTCTGTGTGAACTTGTCTCCCTGTGTGTGTGTGTGTGTGTGTCTGTGTGAACTTGCCTCCCTGTGTGTGTGTGTGCTTCAGTTCCACAGGTGTTTCCGTGCCCTCTTCCACTGCCAGGAACCCCAGAGAGGCTCCAGCATGAGGTCGTCCTCCAAGGCCCCCCCCAAGCCCCCCTATGGGGCCCCCCGTGGGGCCCCCCTTCGCACCAACGACCTTAACTTCTCCTACCTGGTGGCGTCTGTGGGCCAACCCACCAGCATCATCCCCAATGCCAGCTACGCCCCAAACATCGTCGCCCCGGCCTCCTTGGACCCCAATCAGGCCCTTCCCCCTGAGGCCAAGCCTTCCGCCGTCTCATTGGTCGCTTACTACAATGGCTGATACCTTGGGATTAGTGGATTTATTTTTGGGTGTGGTCCATGTGCAGGGAGGGTAGGGGGGGGGGTGATTTGAGAAGGAGGGTGAAGAGGAAGATAAAAAGACATAAAGAGGAGGAGTGGGAGTTGGTGATTGGTGGAGCAGCGTCCATCCCTGGACACCAGGCTGTTCCTGTCCACACTGGGTTGGGGAAAAGCTGTAAAATAACTAGCATAGATTGAAATGCATGTCCTGTGGCAGTGACCAGTGGATGTTGGACAGCATGCTGGAATGTTGATAGTTTCTGAATGACAACACAACAAGTCAGATCAGACACTGTACAGAATAGGCTGTCACACCATTCCTTTGGACATTTTTCCACCGAAACAATATATATATATATATATATATATGAATAAACGTTCAATTCCCATATGTAAATATAGTTTGCCAACGTGCTCCTTTGCATCTTGTTAAACCTTATAAAAAGCATAAGCTATGTAACATGATATGTTTTTTGACATAACGTGTCTTTGTTAATAATATAGTTATGTAGTGTACTGTTGTCCTCATGTTAGATTCCTGAATGGTTTGTTTGCCTGACAGAAATGAACAGTTCATCTGCTACTATGACTGTTGGTTGGTTAAGTGATTGTTGATAGTGATGCCTGCAGTGCTGGGGAGGGGGAGGGGGGGGGGGTGGGCAAGTATAAGCATATAAGCACAGCGACTGTTTAACACACTGGGCACAGCGTTTTCACTGAGCTGATACCAAAGCAGAACTCTCGTACATTTGGAGAGTTTGCTGTTCAATAAAAGATGTCTTTTAAAAGTGTGTGTGTGTGTGTGTGTGTGTGTGTGTGTGTGTGTGTGTGTGTGTGTGTGTGTGTGTGTGTGTGTGTGTGTAGAAGTGTCATGTTACTGCGCATGCTCCTCGGGAGGAGTGTTGTGTACTGAAAGTAAAGAAGAGAAATGAGAACTTGAGTATCAGTTTATCAAGCGTCGATCAGTATATTGATAGGGGAGACCGGGGAGTGTTGTAGTTAGCTATGTAATGGCTGGTTATTGTGGGGATAGTTGTAACAGGAGGAACTTTTGACAGAGTATTTAAGAGAAGCAGCTGATCTGTTCTATGGGTTAACCCCTCGATAGGTAACAATTAGATAGGCATAAGAAAAAAAGTAAAAAATGATCTCCATAACTATTATACCTATTATAAAGAGGTAGATAATTTATTTACAGCTATCCAAAACACTTGTTGTGGCTTACTTGTTGCCCCAAGGTGTCATACATCATTCATGGGGATAACATGTTTACTGATCACTTGCTTTTAGGTCAGGAAGTTTGCATACCAGTTGGCCTTGTGATGTCTTGGTGGTAATGGACCCAAAAAATGCAGAGGCACTTGTACGGTTGAGCGTAAACCAGGGTTTAATGTAAACCAAAACCAAAAACACTGCGGCCACTAGGCAGGGAAAAATCGAAATGACCCGTAACAGACGGGGGAAACAACAAAATATAAAAACACTAAAGAACACTTAGTGTAAGAACACTAAAGCACTGTAGCTGTTAGTCCAAACAATAGGCACAAACACAGGAGGTGAGGAACATGCTACGATCTGACATGGGCATGCCAGAGGCCAGCCTCTAAATACTGCTTGGGATGATGATTGGGTTCAGGTGTGTGCAGTCAGCTCCCCTGCAAACCACACCCATGCCAGAGAGAATGAAGGCCCAACCCCCAACTCATACACACCACAGGCCTAGGACAATAACTGTACATTTTATAGTGTAGATCTTATTTTAGCAAATACCTCTCATTGTTACATCCATCCCCAGCTGGTGTTACATCTCACCCCAGTTGTGGGGTGGATTGTAACAACTGAACTCTTTGTATTTGACACTAACTCACATAATCTGTGATTGTTTAAAAGATGTCAAAGTGAGTTACAGTATATTCAGTTTTGGGTAGTACGTATCAACGTTTGAGAGACCTAGCACAAACAACCACTGAGTTACAGATGCTCAAACAAAATGGGTGCAGCTAGTTCTGGCAACAACACTCGGGCTGCCCGCGTCATCACTCAGTCATCTAAGTACATATCATCATTCATTCACATAGCTGTTCATATATTCACATCATACACTCAGCATACACTTCACTCATTCAGTAAAATATATTATCATCACACACCGCAGTTCACATGCAGTAACAGCTGAAGCACACAGGTAGCGCAAGCAATCAATCATGAACACACCTGACCCAGGTAGTGCAAGCCCATTGGGGTTTCACCCGGTAAGACTGCCTTAAAAGGCGCACGGATATACAAACACTCACACAGACAGGTTAGGATCATACTGCTGCCTCCCACCACCATCCCCTTTCTCCCCCGGTTGTCTGTCTGTCTGAATTCATGTATATCTGTCTGTCTGTCTGTCTGAATTCATGTATATCTGTCTGTCTGTCTGAATGTATGTATATCTGTCTGTCTGTCTGAATTCATGTATATCTGTCTGCCCGTCTGAAGTTATGTATATCTGTCTGTCTGAATTTATGTATATCTGTCTGTCTGAATTCATGTATATCTGTCTGTCTGTCTGAATTCATGTATATCTGTCTGCCTGTCTGAATTTATGTATATCTGTCTGTCTGAATTCAAGTATATCTGTCTGTCTGTCTGAATTCATGTATATCTGTCTGTCTGTCTGAATTCATGTATATCTGTCTGCCTGTCTGAATTTATGTATATCTGTCTGTCTGAATTCAAGTATGTCTGTCTGTCTGAATTCATGTATATCTGTCTGTCTGTCTGAATTCATGTATATCTGTCTGCCTGTCTGAATTTATGTATATCTGTCTGTCTGTCTGTCTGAATTCATGTATATCTGTCTGCCTGTCTGATTTTATGTATATCTGTCTGCCTGTCCGAATTTATGTATATCTGTCTGAATTCATGTATATCTGTCTGTCTGTCTGATTTTATGTATATCTTTCGGGGGGATTATATATATTTATTGCTCCATGCCTCATGTCATATATGTAGGCACGTATGTATCGCTGGAGGCCGCAGGGAGTGCCCCCCTTAGACATTCCACTCCGCCAAAGTCAAAACATATTCCATGTTATGGGTATCAATAAATATTCTTTATATCAATCATCACATGAGTGTCTTGACTGAAATGTGTTACTTTCATCCCCGGTCTCCCCTCCCAGCATTGGTATCAATACTATCGATACTTTTGATCAATTTGCCCACCCCCAACTAGTCAATCTGCTACTAACTCAGACAGGCTGCGGCCAAATCGACACTGAATGAATAAATAAATGATGGATACTCCGAAATAAAGAATGAAAACGAAACTGAACCGAAAACGAAATCGTCAATATATGCCGACATGTTGTCAATAAAACAGACTCTGAATGTTTGTGTGTAGTGCAGTGTTGTAGTGTAGTAGTGTTATAGTGTAGTACTGTTGTAGTGTAGTAGTGTTGTAGTGTAGTGCAGTGTTGTAGTGTAGTAGTGTTGTAGTGTAGTACTGTTGTAGTTTAATAGTGTTGTAGTGTAGTAGTGTTGTAGTGTAGTAGTGTTGTAGGTTAGTGCAGTGTTGTAGTGTAGTACTGTTGTAGTGTAGTAGTATTGTAGTGTAGTAGTGTTGTAGTGTAGTGCAGTGTTGTAGTGTAATAGTGTTGTAGTGTAGTACTGTTGTAGTGTAGTGCAGTGTTGTAGTGTAATAGTGTTGTAGTGTAGTGCAGTGTTGTAGTGTAGTACTGTTGTAGTGTAGTACTGTTGTAGTGTAGTACTGTTGTAGTGTAGTAGTGTTGTAGTGTAGTACTGTTGTAGTGTAGTAGTGTTGTAGTGTTGTACTGTTGTAGTGTAGTGCAGTGTTGTAGTGTAATAGTGTTGTAGTGTAGTGCAGTGTTGTAGTGTAATAGTGTTGTAGTGTAGTAGTGTTGTAGTGTAGTACTGTTGTAGTGTAGTGCAGTGTTGTAGTGTAATAGTGTTGTAGTGTAGTGCAGTGTTGTAGTGTAATAGTGTTGTAGTGTAGTAGTGTTGTAGTGTAGTACTGTTGTAGATCTCATGCTGCAGGAGATCCTCTGGGCTTTACGCTGGGATCGTTCACTAAAATGATTAACGTCGGAAAGCGAATTACTCTCCCTCTGTAGTATTACATGAATATAGATGTTTTTTCTGTCACATCTGCAAAACACGTCTCCTTGATAGATGACCACGAGGCAGCAATTTTACCTTTCCAGTATATATTTTTTTCTGTTTCATTTTCAATTCATTATTCCTAAATTAGTCAACCACTGACATTCATTCGTCAGCAGTAACGGAAGCTGTTTGTGAGAATTATTTGCGCTGCTTGCTGATTTATTGACTTCCTTTACCGATACTGACCTCATTTACTCAGACATTCATCAAAGTTTTACTATAAGACCAGCTCACACACTTCACACACGCTTGACCCCTGCTTGACCCCAAACATGTTCAGGCTGACCAGGACTCAGGAGGTTTGAAACACACAAACTGCTGTGAAGGACCTTTATTAATCACACACACCAAAGACACACACACACACACACACACACACAGGAATATGTTCACACACAGATAAACACATACAGGTATGAGAAAACAAACACACACACATCTCGCCACACACACATCTTACCCCCCCCCCCCCACACACACACACACACACACACCTCACACACACCTGAGGAACTGAAGACAGTGCAGGGATGTTCATTGTTTAATCTATAGTGTTCAGCTTGTAGAGGACAGAGACGTAATTCATCACTGATCCCTCCTGGCACTCTGGTTCTGAACTCCACTGGCTCACAGCATTGTGTGTGTGCGTGCGTGTGTGTGTGTGAAGGGGGACTGTCTGTGTTTGTATTCGCCTGTGTGTGTTTATAAATGTGTGTGTGTGTGTGGTCCACCTCTCCTCTCCAGTGAGCTGTGGTGCCTCGTCATGCAGCTCCAGTCCTTCAGGAGATCATCTGAACTTTCAACTTGATTCTTCTCCCCTCCAGAGTCACACCAGCCACCATGACAGCTTCTGAAGCTGAATCACGACTACTTGTGAAAAAAAAAATGTGTTTGTAATATATTTTTGAAGAATAAACAGTCTGAGATCAAATAAATAGATAGAATAAAAAAATAACAATATAACTATATACTTAAGGGTAGAATTGGAATATATAGTAATAAAAAGGCACACAGTGAAAGTCCTCTTCGATGTCCTGAGAGGGACAGTATTTAAATTGCATGTTTGTCTTAATTAATGACTTTAACGACTGCACAGTGCTAATGTGTGTCGTTAAAGAAGTTATTGCAGACGTTGTATTGGAGCTGTGCTTACACAGTTATACTGTCCTGCTTGATACTGCAGCATGACTGAAACACAGCATGCTCTGGGAGGTGTGCATCCATCCTTTATTACACCTCTCTCCCTCCTCCCTCACTCCTCTCCCTCCTCCCTCCCTCCTCTCCCTCCTCCCGTC
Organism: Neosalanx taihuensis; assembly: GCA_030340665.1. Lineage (NCBI taxonomy): Eukaryota > Metazoa > Chordata > Actinopteri > Osmeriformes > Salangidae > Neosalanx > Neosalanx taihuensis. The sequence goes on from CM059300.1 coordinate 5,305,513, forward strand.
CCTCCTCTCCCTCCTCCCTCCTCTCCCTCCTCTCTCTTTACCCTCCCTCCTCTTCCTCCTCTCCCTTCCTCCCTCCTCCCCCCCCCTCCCTCCTCTCTCTCCCCCCTCCCTCCTCTCTCTCCCCACTCCCTCCCCTCTCCACCTTCCTTCCCTCCCTCCCTCCTCTCTCTCCCCCTCCTTCCCTCTCCCCCTCCCTCCTCTCTCTCCTCCCTCCCTCCTGGACAGCAGGATATGCATGGATGCACATGGGACAGTGAAAACAATGTTCTGTTTTAATGACATCAAGGAGCGGGTGGAGAGTGTGTGTGAGTGTGTGTGTGTGTGTGTGTGTGCATGTGAGTATGACTGTGTGTGAGTGTATGAGTGTGTGTATGTGAGTGTATGAGTGTGTGTAATTGTGTGTGTGTGTGTGTGTGTGTGTGCTAGGTCAGGGTTAAGCTCTCAGTGTAGAACTGACTGACCATGACAAACATGATGAGCAGTATAACAGGCAGAATCCAAGCATCTCCTTCCTCTTCCTCTTCCTCTTCCTGTCTTTTTCCATTCTCACTCGCTCAACCTTTCTCTCTCCCTCTCTTCTTCTTTCTGCAGCTCTGCGGTGCTCCCTCTCTCTCTCCCCCTCTCTCTTTCTCTCTCTCTCTCTCTCTCTGGCTCTGTCAGTCAGCTGAATAGCTGTGAGTGTTGCTGGAACATCTCTCCATCTCTTCAGCTCGTCATGATGATGATGATGATGAGATATGAAGAGAGGAGGGGGGGAGAGAGGGGAGCGAGGAGGGAGGAAGAGAGAGAGAGAGAGAGAGAGAGAGAGAGGAGGGGGGAGAGAGAGGAGTGAGGAAGTGAGGAGGGGGGAGAGAGAGAGATGAGGGAGGAAGAGAGAGAGGAGTGAGGAAGAGAGAGGGAGCAAGGAGGGGGGAGAGGAGGGAGGAAGAGAGAGAGGGAGGGAGGAAGAGAGAGAGAGAGAGAGGAGTGGGGAGAGAGAGGAGTGAGGAAGAGAGAGCAAGGAGGGGGGAAAGAGAGAGAGAGAGAGAGAGAGGGAGGGGGGAAGAGAGAGAGAGAGAGAGAGAGAGAGAGGGAGGAAGAGAGAGAGAGAGAGGGAAGGAGGAAGAGAGACAGGTTATTACAGCTAGGAGAATGATGTGGCCCTCGGGTAGAATAAGAGGACCTGTCTGGATCATGAGCGACACTCCGGTTCTCCATCAGGCGACGTGGTTCCACGCTGGTATTTGGGAGTGTAGAGCTGGAGAACCAGAGCTGGTGAACCAGAGCAGGAGAACCAGAGCAGGAGAACCAGAGCTGGGATCTGTCATGCACTGTTCTGTATGCTGCATCTGTGTGTGTGTGTGTGTGGGCATCTGTGTGTGTGTGTTTCATGATGAGTTTACAGTTCCTTTTCACCTCCAGATTGAAACTGTGACTCTACTTTCCAGTTTTCATACGGTGTTAATCACCCCACCAATACATTATAGTTCATTTCACAAACACACACAAGCATGCAGTATAACATAAAAAAAACAGTCTGAACTAAAACAATTTCATGGTTCATCAAATTCAATTTTCAAGTATATGGTTTGTTTTTCAGTGCACTGTCAAACTGCACTGCCAAATACTTGGCAGTTTTTCAGTGCTTGTAAAACGTTTTTAGTTTCCATTTCCAAGTTCAAAACTTACAAATGATGACCTTTTCAATTTCCACAAGACCTTCACCTCACCTGTCGGACGGTCCTGTTCAGCTTCAAGACTGTCTGCACTGTTCTGAGGGAAACACAGAGGAGATGTTATCATGGCTGAGTTGTTATTTTAACTGAGATGTTATCATGGCTGAGATGTTATCATGGCTGAGATGTTATCATGGTTGAGATGTTATCATGGCTGAGATGTTATCATGGCTGAGATGTTATTATAGCTGAGATGTTATTATAGCTGAGATGTTACCATGGCTGAGATGTTATCATGGTTGAGATGTTATCGTAGCTGAGATGTTATCATGGCTGAGATGTTATTATAGCTGAGATGTTATTATAGCTGAGATGTTACCATGGCTGAGATGTTATCATGGTTGAGATGTTATCGTAGCTGAGATGTTATCATGGCTGAGATGTTATCATGGCTGAGATGTTATCATGGCTGAGATGTTATCATGGCTGAGATGTTATTATAGCTAAGATGTTATCATGGCTGAGATGTTATCATGGCTGAGATGTTATCACAGCTAAGATGTTATCATGGCTGAGTTGTTATTATAGCTGAGATGTTATTATAGCTAAGATGTTATCATGGCTGAGATGTTATTATAGCTGAGATGTTATTATAGCTGAGATGTTATCATGGCTGAGATGTTATCATGGTTGAGATGTTATCGTAGCTGAGATGTTATCATGGCTGAGATGTTATTATAGCTGAGATGTTATTATAGCTGAGATGTTACCATGGCTGAGATGTTATCATGGCTGAGATGTTATCACAGCTAAGATGTTATCATGGCTGAGTTGTTATTATAGCTGAGATGTTATTATAGCTGAGATGTTACCATGGCTGAGATGTTATCATGGTTGAGTTGTTATTATAGCTGAGATGTTATTATAGCTGAGATGTTACCATGGCTGAGATGTTATCATGGTTGAGATGTTATCATGGTTGAGATGTTATCATGGCTGAGATGTTATCATGGCTGAGATGTTATCATGGCTGAGATGTTATCATAGCTGAGATGTTATCATGGCTGAGATGTTATCGTAGCTGAGATGTTATCATGGCTGAGATGTTATCATGGCTGAGATGTTATCATGGCTGAGATGTTATCATAGCTGAGATGTTATCATGGCTGAGATGATATCGTAGCTGAGATGTTATCATGGCTGAGATGTTATCGTAGCTGAGATGTTATCATGGCTGATATGTTATCATGGCTGAGATTTTATTTTTGAGATGTAGTTCATTATTCGTTTTGCATGGTACTGTCTGTCTGTCTGTCCCTCCCTTCCTCACTCTTTCTCTCTTTGTATTTCTATCTCTCCCTCTCCCATTTTCCTTTCTACCCTTGCTGTGATTGCGATGCTGTCTTATTTCAGTCAGACAGGCTCCACTTATCACATCTGTTCTGGCTGTCATCTAGACTCTGTTCTCTCTGTGTCCAGCCCCTAGCAACACCTAGCAACCCATAATAACCCGTAGTAACCCTGGCAAGCATAGCAGGTGCATGGGAGAGCAGTCTGGTTACCTGGGTCACACTGTGTGAGGGTAGGGAGCTAGGGATCTAGGGAGCTAGGGGGCTAGGGGGCTAGGGAGCTAGGGGGCTAGGGTGATGGGAAGCTAATGGGTTATCTATCGATCTAAGTATAGAAAGGACACAGTTTAATAGATATTTATGGTGTCGACCTGGAACGATGAGCGTCACACAAGGTCGCATGCTGCGTTGATTAAACAAGATGTAGATCCCATTGGCAGAATGAACACATGACTGGAGACTGTGATGTCACATTAACCCCTGAACTCCCTGCTCTCTGTTTAATTAACTACCGGCAAGGTATAACATGGTTCAGTTGCTTTGAAGGGATGGAGGGAGACAGGGAAGGAGGGATGGGGGGATGGATGGAGGGGGGGGGGAGGATGGATGGATGGGGGGATGGAGGATGGAGTGTGGGAGGGGGATGGGGGAAGGGGGGGCAGGGTTGGAATGGAGGGATAAATGGATGGATGGAGGGGGGGAAGGATGGATGGAGGGAGGGGGAATGGGTGGTTGGAATGGAGGGATGGATAGATGGAGGGAGGGAGGGGGAATGGGGGGTTGGGATGGAGGGATGGAAAGATGGAAGTGTTGTCTCCAGGGTCTGAATATGAGGCCTACAGAGAGAGATGCTGTCATCTGTTCTTCTTCTTCAATTAAACTACCTGATCCCTGAGGCTGAAAAACACAGGGAGAGGGGAGGGAGGGAGGGAGGGAGGGAGGGAGGGAGGGAGGGAGGGAGGGGGAGGGAGAGACACAGAGATACTAATGAGGTCTCTTTAGCTCTTGTAAGGTCACAGATCCATTTATGTGTTCACATATGTGTGAAATTATGGGTAGGAATTGTTCTCCACTAACAAAGTCAAACATTTAGACCAAATCAACCAAATCATTTATCAGACAATCTTATCCAGAGTGACATTCCCCCTGAGGCAAGTAGGGTGAAGTACCTTGCCCAAGGACACAACATCATGTTGGCACAGCCAGGGATCGAACCAGGGACCTTCTGATTACTAACCCGACACCCTCACCGCTCAGCCACATGACTCTCTGAAATATGGTTTTATATCTACCATTAAATCTACTATTACATTTATTGAGATTCAGCAAAGTGTTGACACTTGTTACGTTAATCTACGTTGACACGTTGACACTTTGTTGTTAAAAACCTAAGCTCACAAAATGATTTCATCCCATTTAGAACAAGAATTGGTCAGATCAGCAGTTTACGTTATTTCTTTAACGTTATTACGTTACGTTATTACTTTATTTCTTTCCTTGTAAAAACGAACTGGATTCTCATGAAACACTGACAGAGAGTGTTGACTGATTGCTGTAATAATAGTTGAACTTTCCGGACCCCTTTCTGACATCTTCAACCCAGGAATTCTCCTTCCTGTGGTTCAGGATCAGCTGAGCAGCATCAGACTGTCAGGCCTCACCTCACCTCTCTGTCAGCTAGGGCGTTAAACACAGGGCCAGCGGCTGAAATAAGATGTTTGAAACTGTCATCAGCCACATGGAAGAGGGTGTGGAGGGGGTGGAGGAGAGAGACAGGAGAGAGTGAAGGAATCAGGGGAAAGAGGAGGAGAAGAGAAGTGAGGGGTGAGAGGAGAGACAGAGAGAGGAAGACATCACATGCAGGAGTTGTTTTTGGGTTCTTTAGGGTAACAGCAGAACTCTCAACACAGTTAGAGATGGTGAGAAGGATCCACAAATTCACTTAAACAGTGTGTTTTGTCTGCAGAGTAATGTAATCAGTGTCGGCCTTAGCTTCTCTACATGACCATCACCTCACTGAACCACCATATGTAGACCCACCTCTCCCCCCCTTCAGCTCTCTTTCCCTCCCTCCATCTGTCTCCCCTCCCTCCTCTCTCCTCTCCTCTCGTCTAGGTAGAGAGGGTAGAGTTGAAGTGCATTGTGAGAGAGTTCATTTACCTTCTAATTAAGGTAATGTCTTTATTGACGTATTCAGAGTCTAGAATTAGGAAATGGAACAAGCTAGGATCATCTCTTATCCATGAGCGAGACCAATCACCACTCAGTACCAATCAGCCAATGACAGGGGGGGAGGTGTTTACCTGACGTTTTGTAAATGTGTTTAAACTTGAACATGCTTGGTTGGGAGGAGGAGGAAGGAGAGGAGGAAGAGGAGGAGGAAGGAGGAGGAGGAGGAGGAGGAAGAGGAGGAGGAGGAGGGAGGGGAGGAGGAAGAGGAGGAGGAAGGAGGAGGAAGAAGAGGAGGAGGGAGGGGAGGAGGAGGAAGTGGAGGAGGAGGGAGGGGAGGAGGAGGAAGTGGAGGAGGAGGGAGGGGAGGAGGAGGAAGTGGAGGAGGAGGGAGGGGAGGAGGGGGAAGAGGAGGAGGGAGGGATGAATAATGGAAAGATGGAGAAGAAGAGGAGGAAAAAGAGGATTGGAGGAACAGAGAGAGAGAGAGAGAGAGAGAGAGAGAGAGGGAGTGTGAGAGGTAGAGAGGTACCTGTGTCAGTCCCGCAACAAAGGTACAGAGCTATAAACGTATTAATTAAACCAGGTGAGGAAGAATAAGATGAGTGTCAGCCATTTATAGAATCTTCTAGAAGTACGTACATATCTGGCGTTTAGAAGACTAGGGTGCTGGAGGGAGGAGAGGCAGGAACGAAGTTGGAGGTCAGGTGGCTCAGCGGGTTAAGGTGGCCTCATGATCGGAAGGTTGTGAGATCAAACCCTGGCTGTGGATATGTTAATCCAACAGGATGAACTGTACTAGAAGCACTAGAACAAAGACTTAGGTGGGAGGCAGAAGGAGTGCTTTTAGTGGAACACCAGAACAAGGCAAAGAGGGAGAGAAGCTTCCTACTGCAGGGTGAAATCCCAGCTCTCTCGATCCCCAAGGTTCATCCTCCCTCCTTCTGGTCCAAGCTCTCACTGCAGGACAAAAGGTACTTTGTTACAAATCTAAACACAACAATCGGGAACGTACCTATGTTCCCACAGCCCATTGGTCCCACAGCCCACTGGTCCCACAGCCCATTGGTCCCACAGCCCATTGGTCCCACAGCCCACTGGTCCCACAGCCCATTGGTCCCACAGCCCATTGGTCCCACAGCCCATTGGTCCCACAGCCCATTGGTCCCACAGCCCATTGGTCCCACAGCCCATTGGTCCCACAGCCCATTGGTCCCACAGCCCATTGGTCCCACAGCCCATTGGTCCCACAGCCCACTGGTCCCACAGCCCACTGGTCCCACAGCCCACTGGTCCCACAGCCCACTGGTCCCACAGCCCACTGGTCCCACAGCCCACTGGTCCCACAGCCCATTGGTCCCACAGCCCATTGGTCCCACAGCCCATTGGTCCCACAGCCCATTGGTCCCACAGCCCATTGGTCCCACAGCCCATTGGTCCCACAGCCCATTGGTCCCACAGCATTAAGAAAAGAAAAAAATCAAGGTCCCTTAACCCTCACCCTAACCCTTAAATTTAGCACATACCTTTCTTCTTACCTTTATTTAGGTTCAATGGGTTGTGTGACCAACGGGCTGTGGGAACATGGGACTGACCCCCAACAATCTGAAGTTACCAAACAAACACTCGTGTCGGAGGTCATTCATAATATACACTGTAGTACTGTATTTTTCAGATTATAAATCACGTTTTTTTTTTCATAGTTTGGCCAGAGGTGCGACTTATTACCCGGAGCGATTTGTGTGTGAAATTATGAACAAATTATTATATCATTCAGTGTTGGACAGTGGCGTCGCTACAAGTAGCAGCATTACTAGTTTAACTACATTTCTCAGTAGCGTGGTGGTAGCGTCCCTGTTTTCTGAATCAAATAGCTTTTCAGTAGCTTAGCTCTTTTATTATTGCAGTATTATTATTACTCTTTTAAGTATTGCAGTAGCGTCCACACAAGCTCCATTTTACAAACATCTCTGAAGCTCAGCAGCCGACAGAAGCACTACAACGTTGTGCAACGTAGCAGAGGCTACAACGTCTCTGATGCAGGGGAATACAGACAAGTTATGTTGCTTGAGTGAGTTACGTTACTCTCTCAGATGGCAGAGGGTGAGGAGGACGGAGACAAATTGATCCCGAGGGAGTCGTCCAAACATAATAGAGCAGTTTTGAAAAGGTCTTTATTCTTTTACTACTGTGGTTTGAGTTAAGTTATTGAGTTTAGAGTTAACTTGCAGTTCGTCGGGCAAATGTGCCCAAGTTATTAAGCATTCCCATGCAAACGCAAGTTTTGTGTTCTGGTTTTGGAGCAGTGATATACGCACAGCGTATTGTTTAATAAACAATTGAATGTAAAATGTGTGCCTGCTTATTTGTCTGATTGACAGTTTTAACCCATTTACATCAACCCGCATAGATACGCCATCTAGCGCCATCATAACTACGCCAAGCCTGGGCGATCTGGTCTAGGGGCTCTGCAAGCCAATCAGAATCCTCATTTCGGGGCATCAGCTGCCGAAAACTAGTTTTCTCAGTTTACACGCAAACGCATTTTATGGCTGGTGCGATTTATAATCCGGAGCGATTTATCGTCCGAAAAATATGGTAATGTAGACTGTCGAATCAGAGACAAAGAGAGGGAGAGAGAGAGAGGTGGTGAGACAGATAGAGGCAGACTTACAGGAGATGGAGAGAAACTGATCGCGAGAGAGAGGCAAAGTGGGCCACTCAGACCAGCTGGCACGGAGGGAGGGAGGGAGGGAGGGAGGGAGGGAGGGAGGGAGGGAGGGAGGGAGGGAGGGAGGGAGGGAAAGACTATTCTAATCATTTCCAAGAGTAAGAACTCTCCAGTATTTCTTGCTGAGCTTTCAGAGCATCAGTAGGAATGGGCAGTATAATGGTTTGTTTCAGTCCAGGATCCTCCTGTCTCATCTGGTTTGTGCTGACGCAAACATCTGCATGTCAGTTCCATTACAGCTCTCCAGGCAGCGAATTAGACTCCTCCACCCCCAGCCAGGCGTTGACCCCTGACCCCTCCGCTTAGTCCCAAACCATCAGAGGATTGGTGCTTTCTAGAATTCTTGGACTCTTCCTTCCTTGCATCCATCACATTGATTTTTGTCGACTTGTCACCAGCTTGGTGGATGGATGGACTGGGCAGGTGATGGATACACTGCTGGTGCTCAACGCTGCCCTCTCTCTCTCTCTCTCTCACTGCCTCACTCTCTCTCACTGCCTCACTCTCTCTCTCTCTCTCTCTCACTGCCTCACTCTCTCTCTCTCTCTCTCTCACTGCCTCACTCTCTCTCTCTCTCTCTCTCTCTCACTGCCTCACTCTCTCTCTCTCTCACTGCCTCACTCTCTCTCTCTCCCTCTCACTGCCTTACTGCCTCACTCTCTCACTCCCTCTCTCTGTCTGCCTCGCTCTCTCTGTCTGCCTCTCTCTCTCCCTCGCTCTCTCTCTCTCCCTCGCTCTCTCTTGCTCCCTGTCCTCCTCAAGGTTTTTCTCTGACTTTTCCTTCGTTGCCTGTCATCCTCAATGTTATCTTCCCTCTCTGTTTCCCTCTCCCGCTCTCTGTCCTCCACGATGTTTCACTGTATCTCTCTGTGTGTCTCTCTCTGTGTCTCTCTCTCACTGTGTCTCTCTCACTGTCTCTCTGTGTGTCTCTCGCTCTGTGTGTCTCTCTCACTGTGTCCATCTGTGTCTCTCTCACTGTATCTCTCTGTGTCTCTCTCACTGTGTCTCTCTCACTGTGTCTCTCATTGTGTCCCTCTGTGTCTCTCTCACTGTGTCTCTCTCACTGTATCTCTCTGTGTCTCTCTCACTGTGTCTCTCTCACTGTATCTCTCTGTGTCTCTCTCACTGTGTCTCTCTCACTGTGTCTCTCTCACTGTGTCTCTCATTGTGTCCCTCTGTGTCTCTCTCACTGTGTCTCTCTCACTGTGTCTCTCATTGTGTCCCTCTGTGTCTCTCTCACTGTGTCTCTCTCACTGTGTCTCTCATTGTGTCCCTCTGTGTCTCTCTCACTGTGTCTCTCTGTGTCTCTCTCACTGTATCTCTCTGTGTCTCTCTCACTGTGTCTCTCTCTCTCTGTGTCTCTCTCACTGTGTCTCTCTCACTGTGTCTCTCTCACTGTGTTCTCTCTGTGTGTCTCTCTCCCTCCAGCTCTCTGGACTTTTGAAGAAAAAAAGGAGAGCGCTTAAGAAAAGTCACGTTTTTGACGGCACGTAAAGTTTAGTGTTGTTTGGAAAGTTCCGGATGTTGCATGCATGTGGAATACAAAGTAGAGTAGTTAGGAGAGTTTGACTACCGAGAACAGCTTGTTCCTCACACACACTGAGCGGTGAAGCCGCATGGAGAGAGTCTGCACCTGAAAACTCGCTCCTCTCTTGGTTATAACGCTCATATTTCTTGCTACTCCTCGTCTTGTTGGCTGTGGAGGAAGCAGAAGCGTCTAGAGACCGAGAGATGAGGAGAGACTGATGCACTCATGGAGAACAGTAATAAGAAAGCTGAAAGTGGTCAGACTGCTGGACAGCTGTAACTAGGAGTCCTGTCCTTGAAGAGGGGGGAGGGAGGGAGGGGGTGTTGTGTTCCCAGGACCAGAGTGACTTTTGCCTCTCACACACACACACACACACGCTCCCTCTCGAGTCTGACGGATGAGATGAGAGATTAATGGACTTGTAAGAAGTTGCCGCTGGCAACGGCAACGAAGGTGGAGAAACTCAAGGTGGATGAGTTTTGATTCGGGTTCAAAGGTCATCACTGCCAGCAGGTGTGTGTGTCCGTGTGTGTCTGTCTGTGTAACTGTGTGTTTGTGTGTGTGTAGAAGTCTGTGGCTACTGTACCTGTTCCCAGGCACCAGCTCTATGTGGATAAAACCACAAGCCTGTGATCCTGACAAGACAAGACAGAAAGCTGTGTGATGTAGCGAGAGGCTAAATAGTTCTTAGCGGGGCAGTTCAACCAGCACACGGACACAAATCTCAAAATTATGGGTCTTTAATTAGTTGCTCAGGTCAACAAACAAGGATTTCAACAAAAGTAAGCCTGAGTGGTAACCAAACAAAAAAACAATATTTAGTATCCAATCCTTACATTCAGGTTCCTTGGATTTCCAGTGTCCATAAAACCAACAGTTCCTCAATATACAGTATTCCAACACGAGTTAGTCCAGCCCAGCAAGTCTCCCGGTCCACACTATCCGCTCCACCATACACAGCCCACCCCCCCTTTGTCTCTGTCATGCTTTTATAGGCCTTCCCGCCATCCAATAATAAGTCATGACCTGCAGGTGTGCTGGGTTGTTAGGATTGGTGAGGAGAAGTGTGGCTTGTAGCTCCACCAGCAGGTGGAGCCCTGAGTGGTTGGGGTTGGAGCCATTTTAGGGGGATGTAGCGCCCCTCCAGGACCCAGCCTCTCGTGACATCACATATCCTCCCCCTCAGGACCGACGCCCTCGTCGGGTTAGAGAAAGCGAAAAGGGCCTCCCGCCGGGACAGGGCATCCGCATTTCCATGACGCTTGCCCGCTCTGTGAACGACAGTAAAATTAAAAGCTTGCAAACTTAAAAACCATCTGGTTATCCTACCATTCGTTTCCTTGTTCCTAGCCATCCACTGCAGGGGTGCATGGTCTGAAACCACTGTGAAGCGCCGGCCAAGGAGGTAGTAGCGCAAAGATTCCAGAGCCCAAGTAATAGCAAGACATTCCTTCTCCACTGTTGAGTAGTTTTTCTCTCTTGGAAGTAATTTCCTGCTTAGGTAGAGAACTGGGTGCTCCTCACCTTCATGGACTTGGGCAAGAACAGCCCCAAGGCCTACCTCAGAAGCATCGGTCTGGACGATGAAGTCTCTCTTAAAGTCTGGGGCCACCAAGACCGGGCTTGAGCATAGGGCTTGCTTTAGCTCCACAAATGCCGTCTCTGCTGCAGGGTTCCACGTCACCATCCTTGAGTGACGTTTGGTTGTCAGGTCTGTCAGGGGTGCTGCAATGGTAGCAAAGTTTGCGATAAAACGGCGGTAATATCCCGCTAGACCTAAAAAGGATCTCACCTGTCTTTTGGTGATGGGCCGTGGCCATTTTTGTATGGCCAGAAGCTTGGCCTCCTGCGGCTTAACTAGTCCTCGTCCAACGGTGTATCCCAGGTAGTTTGTCTCACTGAAACCCAGCCTGCACTTCTTCGGGTTTGCTGTGAGACCTGCCTCCCTTAGAGCATCAATCACAGCCTGCACCCTTGGTAGGTGACTGGCCCAGTCAGGACTTTGAATGACCACATCATCTAAAAACGCTGCGGCGTACCTTTTATGGGGAGCAAGGATTTGGTCCATCAACCGCTGGAAGGTTGCTGGCGCCCCATGAAGCCCAAAAGGGAGCCGCGTGTACTGGTAGAGCCCTTCTGGGGTGGCAAAGGCGGTCTTTTCTTTAGATGCTGGGGTCAGGGGTACCTGCCAGTAGCCTTTTGTGAGGTCCAGGGTAGTTAGGAAGCGAGCATGTCCTAAGGAGTCCACCAGATCATCGACACGGGGCATTGGGTATGCATCAAACTCTGATACCTCATTCAACTTCCTGTAGTCGTTACAAAACCGCACTGTGCCATCTGGTTTGGGAACCAGTACAATGGGGCTTGCCCAGGCACTCTTACTCTCCTCAATTACTCCAAGTTCCAACATCTTCCTCACCTCCTCCTGGATAGCCACTTTACGAGCCTCAGGCACCCGATATGGACGTTGGTTTACCGTCCGACCAGGGATGGTGCGTATCGTATGCTGGACTACCTCTGTGTGTCCGGGGAGGGGTGAGAAGACATCTCGGTTCTGGTCAACCAGCTCCAGGACCATCTGACGTTGATGGGGGGAAAGGTTTGGTCCTACCTGGACTTCCTCTCTCGCAGGTTCCTTTGACTCTGTGGGGGGTAGACAACTAAGCAGCGACTCCCTGGCATGCCATTTTTTAAGGAGATTCACATGATATATCTGTACCGGTTTTCTTTTATTATTTTGCCTCACCTTGTAATTTACCTCTCCCACCCGTTCTATGACTTCATAGGGACCCTGCCAGGTTGCCAGGAATTTGCACTCTACCGTGGGCACCAGGACCAGTACTCTATCTCCAGGCTTGAATTCTCGAGGCTGGGCGGGTCGATTGTAGGAGGCTTGTTGTTGTCGTTGAGCAGCCTCCATGTATTCCCGCAATATGGGGTATATGGCCTTCATTCGCTCTCTCATGGCCCCCACATGTTCAATCAGGGTCCTCTGTTGACATGGCTGCTCCTCCCACGCTTCTTTGGCGATGTCAAGCAATCCTCTCGGTCTATAGGAAAGTAAAAGCTCAAATGGTGAAAAGCCAGTGGAAGATTGGGGAACCTCTCTTACCGCAAAAAGCAGGTATGGAAGCAGCTGGTCCCAATCGCGGCCGTCCTCTGCTATGGCCTTCCGCAGCATTGACTTTAGGGTCTTGTTGAAGCGCTCGACCAACCCATCCGTCTGAGGGTGGTACACTGATGTTCTCAGCTGAGTGATTTTGAGCAGCGCACAGAGGTCTTTCATAACCCTGGACATGAACGGGGTTCCTTGGTCTGTTAGGATCTCCTTCGGAATGCCCAAACTCGTGGAGAGGAGGAACAATTCCTTGGCTATCTGCTTGGAGGTAGCCTTTCTCAGCGGGATAGCCTCAGGGTATCGGGTGGCGTAATCTAGGATGACCAGAATGTACTGGTGTCCCCGAGCACTCTTTGGTAAGGGGCCCACAATGTCCAGTCCTATTCTTTGGAAAGGAGTTTCAATAATGGGCAATGGGATGAGGGGGTTCCTATAGGAAGGTCTGGGTGCTACTTGCTGGCACTCGGGACAACTTCGGCAGTAGTTTTCTACCTCTTTGTGCACCCCTGGCCAAAAGAAGCGCTGCAAGATTCTCTCCTTTGTCTTTTCTACGCCTAGGTGGGCCCCTAGGGGGTGACTGTGAGCCAAGTTCAGCACAGTGGCCCGATGCGGCTGTGGTACGAGCAGCTGCTCCTGTACAGTATTGTCCTTTTTCACAACTTGATATAGCAGTCCCTTGCTTACTGCAAAATGGGGGTAAGTGGGGCTTGCTCTATCCCCCAGCACTACTCCCTCCAATACCTGAACATTCTTTAACCCTCCTGTTATGTTCCGGGTCAAATTGACCCGTTTCAAAGTTTGAAAATCTAGGAAAAATAGTTAAAAGTATTTTTTCAGTATGAAACTTCTTCTGCTTGCCTTAATTAGTGTAATCAACATATAATATGAAAATGGTTCATGTCACATATTTGCAATTACCCCCTGCATGTTTATATTACATAGATACTGTTCGGGTCAATTTGACCCGGCAGTCAAACTGGAGGTAAAAGGGTGTCAGAAATGTCAGACTATTTTTTCTTTGCAACTGTGAGACATATTTCATCCCAATCACTCTCACACTCACACTCACACTCACACACACACACACACACGCACACACACACACACGCACACACACACACACGCACACAAACACACACACACGCACACACACAAAGGTGCAGGTGTTATGACATTTGACGAGAACCATTTATGTTCTCGCGGGGAAACTCCACCCACACCCACCCACCCACCCACACCCACCCACCCACACCCACCCACACACACACACACACACACACTCAGTGCACACGCACACACAATGGTGCAGGTGTTATGATATTTGACGAGAACCATTTATGTTCTCGCGGGAAAACTCCACCCACACCCACACCCACCCACACCCACCCACACCCACCCACACCCACACCCACCCACACACACACACACACACACACACACACACACACACACGCTCAGTGCACACACAGAGCAGACGCACAGGTGCAGGTGTTATGATATTTGACGAGAACCATTTATGTTCTCGCGGGAAAACTCCACCCACATTCAGTGGACACTCAAAGGGGGAGGGGCAAAACATATAAAAGATTCTTTGCATGGGAGTCCTACCGACATTACACTCTGTCAGGCAAACCTTTATGACCAGTGACAATATGACCAGCAGAAGCAAAAGTATGACAGTCCAGGAGGCTCTGGAAGTGATCATTGATCATGACAGTGAAGTGGAGGAGGATGTGTCTGAAGATGAAGACCATCTAGAGCTAAATTCAGATTTGAATGATTCCGATTTTGAAACTGATGAGGGAACTGCTATCCCTATTCCTACGTTCATGTCAAAAAATGGGGAAATACAGTGGTCTTCATCCCCAAAAACAAATCAAGCAAAACTGTCTGCAGCAAATATAATCAAGACAGTGCCAGGGCCCACTAGGATGGCAGTGACTCGTGTGACTGACATCAAGTCAACTTTTGAGCTAGCAGTGCCAGACTCAATAATGAAAATAATTCTGGAAATGACAAATCTGGAAGGGAGGCGTGTTTTTGGGGAGAATTGGAGGGAGTTAGACAAAACACATTTAGATGCCTATTTAGGGCTCCTCATCCTTGCTGGGGTCTATAAGTCCAAGGATGAATCAACAGCCAGTCTGTGGGATGCAGAGACAGGCAGGGCTATATTTCGAGCCACAATGTCTCTGGAGACTTTTCACATTTTCTCCAGAGTTATACGATTTGATAACCGAGAGACAAGGGCTGGTAGACGGGAGAGAGACAAGCTGGCAGCTGTTAGGACTGTGTGGGACAAGTGGGTAGAGCAACTTCCACTTTTATATAACCCAGGCCCTAACATCACAGTGGATGAAAGGCTGGTGGCATTCAGAGGTCGCTGCCCATTTAGGCAATACATGCCTTCCAAACCAGCTAAATATGGAATAAAAATCTGGGCAGCATGTGATGCTAACACTATGCATTGAACATGCAGGTTTATACTGGAAAGCCGGTTGGAGGAGCCCCAGAGAAGAATCAGGGCACAAGGGTCGTGCTCGACATGGCACAGGGTCTCAGGTCTCAGTTGTGTTTCATATGTAGATCTTTCAAAAGCAATAAAGTGGTGAAACATAAAAAAAAAGTTTGAACATGCATTTTTTTCATGAAAAACGAGGGAATTGTCCTAATTGAACCATTACCTTTTAGAGGTAAAAAAACACCATTGCACTAAATATTGATAGAATAGGTAGTAATGGAGTTAGTAATTAAATATTCACACTGCTTTTTAGGATTTTTGGGGTTTCTGAATTTTTAAAAATATTTAAACATGCACCGGGTCAAATTGACCCGGGAACATTATTGCTGTTCCTGACAAACGAACATAACAGGAGGGTTAATGCATTAGACAGGGTGGGGTCCTGTAACTGCGCAGCACCATACTGGCCTGTGAGGGGGGGCAGCTCTGTGGTTGCTGGGCCATCTTCCTCACTGAGGTTTGAATCGCTTCCGGGCAGCACATCCTCCTCTCTGGTGTCAGGGTCTGTCTCTGTGTCAGCCCGGGTGCGAGCCATTCCTGCAAGGGCAGAATCAGGGTTTTTTTGGTTTGGAAGTTTGCAAGAGGGTATTTTTTTTCTCTGCTTACTGGGTTCGCGGGTCCGCCGCTCCTGTGTCTCCCTCCACAGTGCGTAGAAGGCCGGACAGTCTCGTCCAATTAAGACCGCCACTGGGAGCGATTCCACCACGCCCGCCATCACCTGAAGGGTTCCCCGGGTGGTGGTCATTGTCAGCCCTGTGATGGGGTATTCTCGGGTGTCCCCATGGACACAGGAGACAGGCAGGGTTTTCCCTGTGGTACGGCACGATGGACCCATCAGGTCCTTCCGCACTAGAGTGATTCGACTCCCTGAATCCAGCAATGCTTCTACATCATGGTTATTCACTGTCACTGGGCAGGTGGGAGGACGGTCTGGGTTACTGCCGGTAACCCCCACAAGCGACGCATACAGGTGGGCTGCTGGTGAGCTGGAGGTCTCTGCGGTGGGCATGGGCTCATCCAACAGTTTACCGCACTGCCAGGAGAGATGCCCTCTCTCTCCACACCGATAGCACTGCCTCGTTCCGCTCTCTTGGGACATTCTTCCCGGCTCAGGCTTGCTCTTGGTACCCCCGGGAACATAGCGAACCCCTGTGGTGGCTGGGTTAGGGGCCTTTAGGTTCCTGGCGTATCCTCCTGCATTCGATCCAGCTGCCCTACCGGGCTCCTTCCTGGTAGCCTGGAGCATTTCTGTTGTGGCCTGGTATTTCTCCACAGCCTCGACCGTTAGGTCGGCCGTGGTCAGAGCCTGTTGGCTGAGGAACCGCTTGGCATCGTGTGGCAGAGCCCGTAGGTAGCGGTCCACCACAATAGTCTCTACTACAGCGGCGGCTGTATTTTTCTCTGGCTCCAACCATTTCCTTGTAATCCGGACAAGTTCATGCATCTGGGCCCGAGGAGCTTGGTCTTGTCGGAAGGTCCAGCTGTGGAAACGTTGGGCCATGCTAAATCTCGTAATCCCATTTCTGCTCAGGATCTCGGTCTTCAGTGCATCATAGTCCATTGCCTTTTCCGGGGGCAGGTCCTGGACTGCATGTAGGGACTCCCCTGTCAAAAAAGGGGCTACCAGTCCAACCCACTGTGCTTTGGGCCATCTTTCTCTGGTGGCTGTGGCTTCAAAGGCATGCAAATAGGCCTCAACATCATCCGTTGGCCCCATCTTGGTGAGTAAATCCCCAGCCCTTATTGGGCGAACATTTTGGCTGGCCAACTGTTTCTGTAGATGCAGCTCCTCCGCCTTTAGCTGGTTGGCCTTCCTTTGCTCCTCTAGAAGGGCTGCACTGGCTTGCATCTGAGCCTGCTGTCCAGCAACAAGGGCTCTGAGAATATCCTCCATTTTGTCTTTGGGGTTTATAGTTA
>CM059300.1:5327500-5397500 GCA_030340665.1 Neosalanx taihuensis
TCTACATTTCCAAAACCTTAGAGAGGTCCAGGGACCACCAGCACTACGCAGCTGATCGCCCTGAACCCCCCAAACATACTTTCAACAGACCATTTTATAGTCTCAGACAGTGTTGGGCAAGCTACTTGGAAAGTGTAGTGAGCTAAGCTACCAGTTACTCTGCATGAAATGTAGCTTCACTACACCGAAGCTACCCCCCTGAGAAATGTAGCAAGCTAAGCTACAGCAACATGGCAAAAGTAGTTTAACTACATCAAAGCTATTTTTTTATGGAACAACTTTTTATTGGAACAACTTCATCCCAAGACAAAGCTATCTCAGTGATCAATAAAACTGTCAATCAGACAAATAAGCAGGCAAAAATGTTACATTCAATTGTTTATTAAACAATTATTAAACTGTGCTCTCACTGCTCCAAAACCAGAACACAAAAATCTGCTCTAAACTGCTCTATTATGTTTATTTTGAACTATACCATTAAAGACAATGTGCAACTAACTCAACGTCCTCCTCCTCACCCTCTGCCATCTTTCCACCAAGTAACGTAACTCACTCAAGCAAGCTAGCTTGTCTGTATTCCCCTGCATCAGAGACGTAGCCAGCCCAAGGATTGGTCCGTGATGTTACTGTCATACAGAAGTGCTTCTGTCAGCTCCACCTACATGGCCTTGTATGGCGGTAGCGTCACTGACTCCTCCTTTTACTTCAGACCGCAGCAGAAAGCTCCGCTGCGCTGAGCTTCAGAGATTTTATAAAAATGTAGCTTATGTGGACGCTACCGCACTACTTGGTTAATAAAATAGCTAAGCTACTTAAAAGCTATTTGATTCAGAAAACAGCGACGCTACCACCACGCTACTGAGAAATGTAGTTAAACTAGTAACGCCACTACTTGTAGTGACGTTACTGCCCAACACTGGTCTCAGAAGTCATTGATCTATCACAGACATGCAGTTTGTTCCATGTCTGTTCTCTGATTGGTTTAATCTCCAAAGACAATAGAGTAAATTGAATCCACATTATCTGCAGACTTCACATCTCCAAGTTAAATGCTTCAGGAGGTATCTGCCCAAAATGCTGTATTGTCTGGTTGGTAGGAAAGATCACAACCCCCCCCCCCCCCCCCCCCTGACAAAAGCAACATTATCATTCATGATTCAATCAGCAGAGCTTCACAAATGAGCATCTTCACTCATCAGAGCAAATGGCTCTTAAAGAATGCAGGAGACCTCTTGTTCAAGAAATGTTAATTGTACAAACATTGGTCAGACATTTCCTTGACAGTGGTAGAGGAGGAGGTAGAGGAGGAGATGAGGAGGAGGTAGAGGAGGAGGTAGAGGAGGAGGTGAGGAGGAGGTAGAGCAGGAGGTAGAGAAGGAGGTAGAGTAGGAGGTAGAGGAGGAGGTGAGGAGGAGATGAGGAGGAGATGAGAAGGAGGTAGAGGAGGCGGTGAGGAGGAGATGAGGAGGAGGTAGAGGAGGAGATGAGAAGGAGGTAGAGGAGGAGGTAGAGGAGGAGGTAGAGGAGGAGATGAGGAGGAGGTAGAGGAGGAGGTGAAGAGGAGGATGAGAAGACCTGTCAACTTGCCAGGTAATCAACAAATAACAGCCCGACATCCGCCAGTTCAAGCGGAGCTGATTTCCATTGATTTCCGCTTCTTATTAGCGTCCTGAGCAGCAGAGTCTAGAGGCTGAACCATCAGACCCACCTCCAACTGAGCCTGAACAATCTGCTCTCCCTAACCCCGCCCAGACCCTGGGATGCAGATCAATGTGAATCAGCCAACACTGACCGAAAACCACTTCACACACACACACACACACACACACACACACACACACACACACACACACACACACACACACACACACACACACACACACACACACACACACACACACACACACACACACACACACACACCACATTACATTTACTCTTATCAGACGCTTGGGCTCGATCTCAGAACCTTCCGATCATGAGGCCAACGCCTTAACCATTGAGCCATTGACCCCCCACACACACACTTTTTAAATACATAATGCTTACACGCACACACACAAACCATTTCTACTAACAGGAGATGTTGCGATATCAAAGGTAAACATTTAATGGTTGATATTCAGCTGCTGATATTCAGCTGCTTAGGGAGTCACGTGGCTCAGCGGTTAAGGTATTGGGCTCGTGATTGGAAGGTTGCGAGTTTGATTCCCGGCTGTGGCTATGTGACGTTGTGTCCTTAGGCAAGACACTTCACACTCCTTGCCTCAGGGGGAAATGTCCCTGTACTTGCTGTAAGTCGCTCTGGATAAGAGCGTCTGATAAATGAATACATATAAATGTTTGGGTGTATTTGTTTTGTACTCCTGGACAACTCTTATGCCCAGACTCCTCCTCCTCGTTGGAGGTAATCAGGAAGGGGATTTAAGACATAACTTACACTAACTGCCTCTTCCACTGACGGGAACATTGATATTGGTCCGTGTCATCAGAATAGATTAAAGAGATAATTACACTGTATGTGGATCTCCTTCATTTCTAAACTGCATGGTCGTCTTTCCTTTTCTGTCTTTGTCACTCACACACACTCACACACACACACACACACACACACACACACTTCCTCTTAATACTCCCTCTGGGGCGGAGGAGAGGAGGTGGGGAGGTGGGGAGGAGAGGAGGGGGAGGAGGTGGGGAGAGGAGGTGTGGAGAAGGAGGGAGAAGAGGTGGGGAGAGGAGGTGTGGAGAAGGAGGGAGAAGAGGTGGGGAGAGGAGGTGTGGAGGAGAGGAGGGAGA
Organism: Neosalanx taihuensis; assembly: GCA_030340665.1. Classification (NCBI taxonomy): domain Eukaryota; kingdom Metazoa; phylum Chordata; class Actinopteri; order Osmeriformes; family Salangidae; genus Neosalanx; species Neosalanx taihuensis. The sequence goes on from CM059300.1 coordinate 5,330,297, forward strand.
GGAGGTGGGGAGAGGAGGTGTGGAGGAGAGGAGGTGGGTAGAGGAGGTGGGGAGAGGAGGGAGAGGAGGTGGGTAGAGGAGGTGGGGAGAGGAGGTGGGTAGAGGAGGTGGGGAGAGGAGGGAGAGGAGGTGGGTAGAGGAGGTGGGGAGAGGAGGGAGAGGAGGTGGGTAGAGGAGGTGGGGAGAGGAGGGAGAGGAGGTGGGTAAAGGATGTGTGGAGAGGAGGGAAGAGGGGAGGAGGGGAGGGGAAAGGAGGAAAGAGGAAATGGAGGATGTGAGGAGGAGATGAATGAATGTTCAACAACAGACCAGCAGGATATTACTCTTCCTCCTTCTCAGAGACAGAGAGAGAGCGAGAGAGACAATAAGACAGCGACAGACAGAGAGACAAAAAAGAAAGAGAGATCTATGTTTGTAAGGCTCTCTGTCTCCTCAGCATGTCAGACCACCAATCAGGCAGTAATCTACAAGGAGTGTGTTCTAGTGGACGGGCGCAGAGATAAGTGTTTCACATTCAATCTGTTCACAGTCAACAAGCTTTACAACAGACATGCAATCTGCAGTCTGGTCTGGAACTCTGGGACCAGAAGATCCTTCACTTCAGCTCTCACATCTACAAAAAGCACCAACACCACCTCTCCTTCCTCCTCTTTTCCTCTCTTCCTTCTCTCTCTCTCTCTTCATCTCTCCCACTCACCCTTCCTGCCACCATACCCCTCCCTCTCTTCCACCTTCTTTTTTACCCCCTCCTTTTCCCCACGCATCTCTCCTTCTCCTTCTCTCACCCCCCCCCCCCCCCCCCCCCCACCCCCCCACCCCCCACACACATTATTAAAAGGTCTGATGGGGCCGATGGATCCTGGCAGGGGGAAGTGTATTTCCTCCAGCATCTTCCTGCTTCCTGTCCTGCAGCAGAATCTGCAGTGTCGCAATGTCACCCAGTGTCATCTATGGAGGGGAGGAGGGAAGGAGGGGAGGAATTCAACCCCATCACTGCTACCAACCTTCACCTCACACAACCTCCCAACCCTCTCTCAGCTCCCCCCTTCGGATCGGACGCTCTCCCCTCACAGCATCAGAGGACAGCGAGGCTTTAATTACCGTTCTTACAGAGGTGATCAGCTTCTCCACACTGCAAAATCTGACGCGCTAACGGAAACACGCTAACACACCTTTCGGCCCGTGTTTAAATGATGACGATTCGTTTTTACTGTTTGGCTTCAGCTCAGCAGGTTTGATACGAGTTTGAACCATATTCACTGTTTTCATACAATTAGCATGAGTTTTTAATGAATAATGATCTCTAATTTAAGAAAAAAGTCATCACTTAATGAGGTCCAGACAACATTGACAGTTGAGGCCAGTTATCTAAAGAGGCCATGGAGGTTAGATAGAAAATGTTTCTTTATTGTTGTGTTGTTGCAGACATACAGGCTCCCACCACAGGCTCCCACCGTCAGAGGTGCTGTGATGAGTAAGTGTGCATTGGGTGTGTGTTTTTATTTGTGTGTACTGGGAGTGAGTAGCTATGCATGTATATGTGTGTGTTTGTTTGTGTGTGTGTACTGGGTGTGAGTAGCTACTGTATGTATGTGAGTGTGTGTGTTGGGTGTGTGTGTGTATGTTTGTGTTTTTGTGTGTGTGTTGTGTGTCTGTGTGTGTGTGTGTGTGTGTGTGTGTGTGTGTGTGTATATTTGTGTGTCTGAGTATCTGTGCGTGTGTATGTGTGTGTGTGTGTGTGTGTGTGTGTGTGTGTGTGTGTGTGAAATCCACCTTCTGTGTGGCTCAGGCCTAAACAACAACATAATAAATATAATTACTGTCAGACTGAATATTTCCTTTACTCTTTTTTTCCTTCAGGTTTTCTCCTAATAACAGTTGTCAAGGTGGCCTTTAGTTACGCTAAAGTCACGCTGCTTCTCAGAAGGAACATCTAGAAGGAGGGGAAGGTTTGGTGTGGTGTTCAGTCCAGCTCCAACACTTCAAAAACTGAAACATGGGGAGTTTTTAAAGGGATGTTAACTCTGACAGGACCTGAGAAGCTGATATCACCTGACCACATGTCAAACTTAACTTGCGCTGTAATAAAATGCGAATGACAATGAGAACGTGTTCAGAGTTTTGCTGAAAAAAGGTGAGGTGTGCAAATGGTGGTTGAGCATGTGAAGTGGTTTCAGACATGAACAGCAGACTGCATCATGTGCTGAAGGAACATGGTCTGAAGGAACATAGTCTGAGGGAACATGAACACTACATGAAGGAACACTACTGTGTATATCAAATTTGTAGTGCATTTTACATTGTATTCATTTTGTATTAGTATGCCACATATATGTTCTATGTTTGCTCATTTTTTTGCCACAGTGAATTCTATGTTTGTTAATCTTGCATAGCAAATAAACAAATCAAATGAACAATCTTCCTACCTAAATATGTTCAGAGTCACCAGGACAGAATGGTTAGGGCAGGGGCTCCCAACCTTTTTTGGCCTGTGAACCCATTTTGATGTCACAAATTTCTGGCGACCCCATACCAATTTTTTTTTCGACTATTATTTTTTGATCCATGTTTTTTGTACCGTGTAAAAAAAACATATTTAGTGCACAAAGTCACATTTTATTGTGACCACACACCACAGTAGCCTACAGTTAGGCAGAACTTGTCCAATGAAGACTGAAAATTAATACTGAAGATTAATACAACAACAAAAAAATGAATTATGAAAAATAGCAACTGTAATATTAGTTATTGTCTTTCTTCACTCACCACATGGCTGATGGCTGGGCCTGCGCGCATTGCTGGAGCCTTTCAAAGTTAAGTGCTGTGGTAGACAGCGCGCATCGCGTCTCTGACGTGACAATCATCGGGAACGGTACTTTGACTTCATACACACAAGGGCACTAAATCCAGTTTCACATAAGTATGTGCTTCCAAAAGGAACCAACCGTGAGATCTCTGGGTACTCATATCTTGCTCCAAACCAGAATTCCTCCACTGGCACTCGCGAATGTAATTGCTGATGCGTTCGGTATATGAAAGATCAATCAGCTGTTCAACTGCGGTGGCAGGCAGATCCAAAGCGCCCGCATCATAGTGAAACGGATTCCTCACCCACGTGAAGTCATTGCATTTATGTGAACACATTAATGAACGTGGTGTTTTAATCATAGGCTAATATTAATTTGTTGAAAACATTATTATTATTATTTATTTTTTTCTGGCGGCCCTATTTTTATCCCAGGCGACCCCACGTGGGGTCGCGACCCCAAGGTTGAAAACCCCTGGGTTAAGGGGGACATTCCATGTATTTCTGATACTACAAATTGTTACATAAAAGTGTTGAAGTATTGAATTATCCTTAAATAAATGACTCGCATCAAACGAAATGTTTAAACTTGTATGTCAGGGGTAAATTTCTCCCAGCAAGGAAAAAGTTTGCTCCAGTCTGCCATCTACTGGTATCTTTCCCCACACCTGTCTCTGCTCCATTCTACCAGTCAGCCACACCCTCTCGTCAGGCCAACTCACCACACATTTTCACATTTCACATGTATTCATTTAGCAGACGCTTTTATCCAAAGCAACTTACAGTAAGTACAGGGACATTTTCCCTGAGGCAAGTAGGGTGAAGTGCCTTGCCCAAGGACACAACGTCATATAGCCACAGCCGGGGCTCGATCTCACAACCTTCCGATCAGGAGGCCAACGCCTTAACCATTGAACCATCTGACACCACACGTGTCTCAGCCCTGGCTGCATATAGGCCTGTTCCTGTCTCTGCTTCAGTGCCACATTGTTAAGTTAGATAATATAGTGTCATGCCTGATTTCTAGCAATTATTCCTGGACTGATTACCTGTTGCCGACCTTGTCTGTCCCCGACCTGCCAACTTCGTCTCTGCCCTGGATATGACCTCGGCCTTCTGTCTGCGACCACGAGTTCTGCCTGTCCCCTTCTGGTTACACACCTGCTCAGCTCTGCGGCTCTGCAGCTACACAGCCCACCACTGGACCTATCTGCATGCTAAGTAATCCACCTGTTGCTATTTTTGCCTTCAGATTAGATTAGATTAGATTCAACTTTATTGTCATTACACAGGTACAAGTCCAGGGCAGCGAAATACAGTTAGCATCCAACCAGAAGTGCAAAACAGTTATTAACAACAGAATATAATAAATATGGATATACTCAGAATATACATATTATGAACAGTATAGTCAGAATATACAGGGTATGTACAGATTCAGGGTATGTACAGATTCAGGGTATGTACAGATTCAGGGTATGTACAGATTCAGGGTATATACAGATTCAGGGTATGTACAGATTCAGGGTATGTACAGATTCAGTATAAACTGTGTGAGACTCCAGTACTCAAATAAAACCATTACCGATTGCTATCCTGTCTGCCTGTGCTGCTTCTGCGTCCTCACCATACCTGTGACAGTGTCTGTGTTTTTTAGACCATCTCAATTAGCTCAGAACCAAAACTTTACCCACAGTTCAAGTTCTAGGACAAAGGAGTAGAAGAAGGAGAAAGTCTGTTTTTTTTGTAAACAGTTCTGACAGGCTCATCTACTCACTGGAGACAAGACGCTTCGGTCCTGCTGGGGAAATATAGAAAACATAATAATGGATTCAGACAGTGAAGGATCTTCTCACAGTAATCTGGTGGGTCTCCTTTGTCCCGCGCTGAGGAGACGGCCAGAGTTTAATTATGTATGAGACAGAACAGGAAGCTCTGGAGCTACCCGGGTACTGATGATGTGTTTGACAGGGTAGCTTGTAAGACTAGAGGGGAAATTGAGGGAAAGGAAGAGAGGTAGAGTGAAGCGGAGGAGGAGGGAGAGAGAGGGAGAGGAGTGGAGGAGGGAGAGAGGAGAGGAGGGGAGGAGGACATGGAGAGGGAGAGTAGGGGAGGAGGTAGAGAAGGATGCAAGAAGGCAAGGAGGTAAGAAGGCAGTGAGGGAGGGAATACATATGGGTGGACAAACAGGAGGTGAGGTGAGGGTGGTGAGGGTGCAGGAGGATGAGGAGGGGGTGAAAAGTGAGTGTGAGGTAGGGAGGAGATTGAGGGGAATAAGTGTGTCTCTGTATGAGTTAGGAGGGGGTGAGTGGACAGAGAACTACATATGACAGGGTTAGTGGAAGCAAGGGAGAGAGAGGAAGACAGACAGAAGGAAAGAGAAAGGGGGAAATAGATAGGGTGAGAGAGAGTGGTTGAGGGAGAGAGGTGAGGTGTGAGGGAGGGAGGGAAAGGGAGAGGGAGAGAAAGGGAGAGTAGGTAGGGAGGGAGGGAAAGGGAGAGAAAGGGAGAGAGAGAGAGAATAGGGAGAGTAGGGAGTGAGGGGTGACAGTAAACCTATAGCACGCTTGCCTTCCAGATCAGCTGGCCCAAATATACCCAGATATAAATATAGTGTGACAGGCTGTCAGTAAGATCAGGCTTCAAGGACACTGTCAGCCTGTGAACACTGCATGTCTGTCTTTCTGTCTGTCTCTGCTAGCTGCCTGTCTGTCTCTTACCCAAACTGTCTTCCAGCCCACCAGCTAACTAGTTATTCAGTTGGTTCATCTGCCTGTCTGTCTTCCTGTCTGCCTATCTGTCTGTCCTGAACGTCCAGGACAGGCATACGGAGGACGGTGACAATCAAACAAGGCATCTGTCTCTGCAACCAAAGAACCAAGTCGTCAAGGTAAAATGCCTTCAGCTCCAAACACTATAATCTGCTTTCCTTATTATGGGATGTGACCTCTGCTGTGCCATAATGCGATGTTGATGTATGAGAGGGGCAGCTGTCTTAAAACAAGTCAAAGGAAAGGTGACTTCTGGAACTGTTTTTTGCGTGAAAGAGGAACAATATGTTCCCTATTTGGGTAGTCAGTTGTGTCCTTGAGCAAGGCACTTCACCCTCCTCGCCTCAGGGGGGAATGTCCCTATACTTGCTGTAAGTCGCTCTGGATAAAAGCATCTGCTAAATGAATGAATGTAAATGTATTTCTTATCAGGGAGGCAACGGTGGGATTTTCATTGTGTGCGTGTGTGTCTGAGGGCTATCTGCTAATGAATTCAAACCTGTAAACTGTAGCAGGTTCCATCAGGGCTTCAGCTCGGGTCATCCTGTGCATGTGGCTGTTTTCCCAGCAGGGTCAGAGGTGAAAGGTCTAAGGGAGCCATGAAGCTGTGGTGGGCTCTGCTGCTGGGCCTGCTCCTGCTGGTGGAAAGGGGGAGAACCAGCCCTGTCCTGGGGGAGGAGGAGGAGAAGCAGGGGGGAGCAGAGGGCGGTGGGGTGATGGCTGACGAGATGGAAGAGGTAGGGGTAGGAGAGAAAGAGGAGGTGGGGATAGAAGGAGAAAAGGAGGAGGTGGGGGGAGAAGGAGAGAAAGAGGAGGTGGAGGGAGAGAAGGAGGAGGTGGGGGGAGATAGAGTAAAGGAGGTGGGGGGAGAAGGAGAGGAGGTGGAGGGAGAGAAGGAGGAGGTGGGGGGAGTTGGAGAGAAGGAGAAGGTGGGGGGAGATGCAGAGAAGGAGGAGGTGGGGGGAGATGGAGTGAAGGAGGTGGGGGGAGAAGGAGAGAAGGAGAGGGTGAGGGAAGATGCAAAGAAGGAGGAGGTGGGGGGAGAAAAGGTGGAGAAGACGCCCGGCGAGGAAGTGGAAAATGTGGCAGATGAGGCAGAAGGAGAGGAGAAGGTGGAGGAGGTGGCTGAAGGAGCGACAGAGGAAGGAGCAGTTATAGAGGAGGTGACAGAGGAGGAGCAGACTGTTCCTTCAGAGGAGCAGGTTGCTGGGGAAGAACCAGTGGAAGAGAAGAAGGTGGAGGATGAATCGGTAGTAGAGGAGGAAAAGAAAGAAGAGGTGGAGGAACCAGAGCCAGAAGAGGAGGAGGTGGCTGGGGAGAAGGTGGAGGAGAAAGTGGAGCAGAAAGTGGAGGAGGAGGTGTCAGAGCCAGAGGAGCCCCAGGCCCCAAGAGCAGAAGAGCCCCACCCCTGCACCATGTGGGTGGGAGGAGTCCCAGGGACGCCGGGGCACAGTGGACACCCCGGCAGGGACGGGAGGGATGGACATGATGGACCCCGGGGACACAAGGGAGACACAGGTACAGGTGGCTGAGAGGCTAGGGAGTCAGGCTGGTAATCAGAATGTTGCTGGCTGACGTTGTGTCCTTGGACAAGGCACTTCACCTTACTTATCTCAGGGGGAATGTGCCTGTACTTGCTGTAAGTCACTCTGGATAAGATCAGTTTGTGTTGGACCTAAGTCTAACTTTAACCTTGTTGCTATAGGTAAACCAGGTGAGAAGGGAGAGCCGGGGTTGAAAGGTGACGTTGGACCCCCAGGCCCTCGGGGTTTCCAAGGCAACCCTGGTCTGAAAGGTGTGCCGGGCGAGAGCGCCCTCTCGTATCACTCCGCCTTCAGCATGGGTCTAACCGACCCTGTTCCCGACGGCAACCTGCCCATTCGCTTCAACAAGCTCTTCCTCAACGAGCAGCGTCACTATGACGAGGCCAGCGGAAAGTTCCGGTGCCTGATCCCAGGGGTGTATTTCTTCGACTACCACCTGACCGTTTACACGCGGGACGTCCGGGTGGCCCTGTTCCACAACGACAAGCCTGTCCTGTTCACCTATGACCAGTATCACCACGGCAACGTGGACCAGGCGTCGGGCGCCGTGGCGATGCGTCTTGTGGGTGGGGACGAGGTGTGGCTGCAGGTGTACGGGGAGGCGGGAGAGTTTGGAGGCGTCTACGCCGACAACACAAATGACAGCACCTTCTCAGGCTTCCTGCTTTACCCTGATGTGGGCGGGGCCTAGAGAGGCTGGGGGAGGAGGCGGGAGGTGGGGGGGGGGGAGGGAGGGAGGGGGGGGGGGCTGAGGAGAGAGGGGTAGGGGAGATGGAGAGGGGGAGGCTAAGGACAGGGGGAGTATAAGAGGCCTCCCAGAGAGTCCCTGTAGCTAACTGCTCTGTAGCTAACTGCTCTGTAGCTAACTGCCCTGTGGCTAGCTGCCCTGTAGCTAACTGCCCTGTACGTAATTGCCCCCTGGCTAGGGCTGAAGCTAACTGCCAATTTCTCCACAGTCCAAGTGTAAAGTGCCTTAATGATATTCAGTATCCAAGACAACTGGAAAAGATTCATTCATGCTTTGATTAAAGGTGGATTTAACTGCAAATTCAGCTCCAATTAAGCTACAAATGAATAACTGTAAATGAATAAATGTACTAGATCTATAACCAGTTTCAAGTATACATTTGATTGTTTTGTCTTAAAGAATGGTCCATGTAAAAAAAAGAGTTATGGACAGTTAAAGCCTGAAGAAATGAGATAGTGAAATAAAACTGATCAAACCTGAGTGAATTGTATTGTGTTAATGAACAAAATCAATTGTTACTTGCTAGTTCTGGATGTTTGGACTACAGGTGGTCCAGCTCGCGGGTCATCGCTCTCACGTACCAGCAGGGCGGCAGTCAGTTGATAAACAATATCATTCATTAGAATAAATCATAAGGACCACTGAGAACCCTTGATGGCTCGACAAAGTTAACATTTCAGTAACGTTCTTTGTCTAGATCAGGTCAGCAACCTTCTCCATGTAGGTTCCCTTAAAGATAACATTTGACATGTTTAATACATATATATATATAACTTTATATATAAATAACTACAGTTTGTTGCATTTATTTAATTAGATAACTACAAAAATAAATGGGTTACCTTTTGTTGGTTATTGGCTGTTTTTATAAAGGGCAACAATAAATTGTCACATAACTAGCAGCAGTAGTTAGTATATTTGATTAAAGCATTTGCTCTGGTCAGTTTTCCACTCTTTTTCATTCCTGTCCATCCTTGTACTTTTCAGCAAAAGCTGTGTTCTGGAAACGCCTTTTAGGTTTGTTTCACGTTGTTTTATTATCTCTTGTCACATATCAAGCATTTTGTAGCCCACATGTCAGTCAGCATCTTCGACAGTGTAAGCAAATGCATTTGTCTGCGCATAATTTAACTATTTTCCTCTGAAACCTTTCTTTTGGGGGATTTATCCAAGGTTTGCTATTTGTCGAACGCAATATCCCACCAGTCAGGGAGAAAGACTTTTTTTTTGCCGACCCCTCATCTACAGGGTATCGTCACATCAAAATATAGCCTAATTTGAAAATATAAACAAGTTAAAGTAGTATTTATTCAAGTGATAGGATCTTTAAGAACTTTAGGGTCCTTAAATGTGGGATGAATGAGCCACCAGTCATTTCGACTGGACCAGGAAGTCTGTGGGGAGTAAAGGTAAGCCAACACTACCATCTAGTGTCAGATAAAGTTTCAGTAACTTTAGTGGTCTATCCCTATTATGTGTTCAAGGTTGACTCCATAAGGCTCTATCATGTAAAAACCGTGACAAAGAAAAAACACAAGAAGGCAGTAGACTCTTTTCTCTCGTTTTATTCTCATATACTTTTATGAAATAATATAGAAAATCGATGCCTCCCTCAACTCCACACACAAACCTCCATCTGCTCGTAACTACAAACTACAGCTATCAGTCAAACCCCCGCCGCAGGCCCGGGGGGACGGAGGCACTCGCGTTAGGTCAATCCCCGCTAGAACCGGGCTGTCATACCGTGTTTCCTGGAGCTCCGTGCGGCTTGTCCTCGTCATTTCGCCCCCAGTTATCTCCAGTTAACAAGTTAGTTATCTCAACCAAGCTGGTTCATTTCCTCTAGTAGTTAATCAGCGCGTTAGCTCCAGAGAGTTAGGGGCTGAACGGTGAGGTAAATGGCAGGAGCTTGGACTTCCAAAGGCGGTGTATAGCTTTCCAGGAACACGACCGTTAGCGCCCGATTCTACAGAGACTAGTCGTATTCTGGGGTCTCATTTATAAAGCTTGCGTACGCACAAAACGGGGCTGAAAATGTGCGTACGCCAGTTTTCACGCAAAGTCAGTGATTTATAAAAAACAAACTTGGCGGTAGAATGTGCGGTCCTCCACGCAAACTATGACCCTCCCGTAAACCTACGCACTTTTTGGAGACAGTGGGAATTGGAGACACATACTGCAAAAAGTAAAAGTCGGAGAAGCTATAACTCGTAATATTTATGCATTTTGTTGTTCTCACACACATTGACTCAATTTATGATTATAATGAAGATTAAATACATCAGTGTTATTTGAGCTTGAACTGCGTGACAATTGTTCCATACACATCTTGTACAATGCAACTCAAATTTGTAATCAATATTCAGCGCTGTCTGTCTCACAATCAGATTGTCCTTTTACCGCAGTGTAGGAGGCTGAAATGCATGTAACTACAGAACACAAAGTATAACTAAATATATTTATTTAATACTGTGCATATATCATCATATGTCAAAAACTGGAAATACAGTTGTTAAGCTCTCGCGCAATCACTACACTCATTACACTTCAGAATCAGAATTCGTTTAATCGCCATGCAAGATACTTAAACATGGAATTTACTTCTGCAGTTGTTACCGCTTCTTCTCTGGTTCTGCCACTTGGCGCTGTCGCATTAGTGTTGTTTTTTGTTTGCCTTGATTCACCGTGAAAAAGAATCACCTGCCAGGTTCATGCATGATAATGATACTAGATTAGCATTCATGAGGTCCTTTGCATTGACCATTTATGGTTAAAAATGGGCGTGTTCAGGGCGGGGTGCAATGATACTTTACGTACGCACACTTGTGGTTAAGCTGTGATTTATAAAGCGAACATTGCCTACAGGTGTGCGTACGCACGGTTTTATAAATCTGAATTTTTGTGTGCGTACGCCAATTTACGCTTTTGGGCGTACGCACACTTTTAGTAAGAATTCTACGCACTCCTTTATAAATGAGACCCCTGGTTAGTTTTTCCCGCTCAGTCCATCAAAGACTGGACCTTCTAAGGTTCCATGGAAGAGGAGGAGATATAACATCTTTTCTATGTGAATGTTTCCGTATAAAAAGTACATTATTTCATCATGAATGCTATAAAAAAGGTAGCAAATGTCGAATAGAGTTCATTAGACTAGCGCAGGGGTGGCCAACCCTGGTCCTCGAGAGCCACAATCCTGAAGGTTTTCAGTGTTTCCCTGCTCCAGCACACCTGATTCTAATGAATGGGTCGTTATTACAGTTTTTTTTTATTGCTTAAGCACGATTTTCAAAACAGGGCCTGTGTTGTCAAAACACTACACACAATTAGCACAACCACACACACAACTAGCAAAACACTACAGATCCTTTGCAAAACTAAACACTCTTGTAAAAACTGTACACTTCTTTTGAAAAACCACAATTTGTTACCATATGAAACACACGTTTCACATTACTATACTATGTTTGCATGTTTGTTACACTCGGCTGTGATAAACCTAAAACACTTCTAGCACTTCCACTTCCCTATGATTAGAGTAGGCTACTATGAACAAAGTAAAAATATAATCTAAATTCACCAAACAAGACCAATGTTGCAGACTGAAGACACTCTTTCTCAACATGTCCAAAACGCAGCCTCCTGCCAGAAGGGAGCAGCTGAAGCACAGAATGTCCAGGGTGGGAGGAGTCGGCCGCAATCTTCCTCACCCGCTTTAGGGACCTTGCCGTGTGCAGGTCCTCAAGGGATGGCAGGTTGCAGCCTATCACCTTCTCAGCGGCACGTATGATACGCTGCAGTCTGCTCTTGTCCTTGGCAGTGGCAGCAGCGTACCAGACGGTGATGGAGGAGGTGAGGATGGACTCAATGATGGCAAGGTAGAATTGCACCACCATTGTCTTCGGCAGGCTGAATTTCTTCAGTTGCCGCAGGAAATAGATCCTCTGCTGGGCTTTCTTTATGAGTGAGTTGATGTTCAGCTCCCACTTAAGGTCCTGGGAGAAGGTGGTGCCCAGGAAACGAAGGGACTCCACACTGTTGACCTGGGAGTCGCGCAGTGTGATGGGGGGGAGTGGGGCTGGGTCCTTCCTAAAGTCCACAACCATCTCCACTGTCTTAAAAGCGTTGAGCTCCAGGTTGTTCTGGCTACACCAAGGACCTCATGTACAAAGACTTGCGTGGATTTCCTACTGAAACTTGGCGTACGCCAAAACCCAGAAACTGTCGTACACACAAATAAATTCAGATGTATCAAAGTGTGCGTAGGCATGAATCCAAGCACGTTTCTTTTGTACATCACAAATTGAGTGGAATTGAGTGCACATGCAGAGGTGCCGAACTCCTCCCTGTCCACGCCCTCATTTAAATATGCAAATTAATGTAAATAGGCCCTGGACCTGAGATTTCCCTCTTGGTCCGATCAGATAAATCCAAATGAGTAGAGGGAAGAAAAGAGTCAATCAGGGGCTTGATACAGTACGTCACAAAAATGAGTACACCCCTCACATTTCTGCAGAGATTCATTATAATGTTTAATTGAACAACACTGAAGAAACATCGCTTTGACACAATGAAAAGGAGTCTGCGTAACGCTTACATAGCAGTAAAAATTTATTTTTGTCCTAAAACAAACTCAAAATATAGCCATTAATAGCTAAACCCCTGGTAACAAAAGTGAGTACACCCTAAAGTGAAAGTTCCTGAAGTGTCAATATTTTGTGTGGCCACCATGATTTTTACATTTACATTTATTCATTTAGCAGACGCTTTTATCCAAAGCGACTTACAAGAGAGAGCTTTTACAAAGAGCATCTGTCATTGAACATAGCAACGTGATAGACCCCGAACACAGTCGGTTTTTTATATCGTGAATCATACATCATGAGAACCAATAAGTGCCAAGGGAAGAACTATAAATGCATAACACAACAATTGTGAACATAAAGCAAGAGATACAACAAACAACACTGGAAAGTCACCATATGGGGACCAACAGATTGTTCTAAAGCACTTTAGATTATGTGAAGTGCCATGCTATTCCTAAGTGCCATTAAATTCTTTAAATAGGTGAGTTTTAAGCCTTCTCTTGAAGGTGAGAAGGCAGTCTGTGCTTCTGATGGAGGTGGGGAGATGATTCCACCATTGGGGAGCCAGGCAGTGGAAGAGTTTGTGTTGCGCTCGGGCGCTCTTGAGGGGAGGTACCACTAGAAGGTTGTCAGCAGATGACCGTAGGTGACGGGTGGGGGTGTAGGGCTGGAGGAGAGAGTTGATATAGGTCGGGGCAGTCCCAGTTACAGCCCGGAAGGTCAGCACCAGGGTCTCGAATCTGATGCGGGCCATGACGGGAAGCCAGTGGAGGGCGAAGAGGAGTGGGGTGACATGACAGCGTCTGGGTAGGTTGAAAACCAGACGAGCGGCTGCATTCTGTATCCTCTGAAGGGGACGGATTGCATTTGCAAGAAGGCCGGCTAGTAGCGAGTTGCAGTAATCCAGCTTTGTGAGGACAAGGGCTTGGACTAGCAGTTGGGTGGAATGTTGAGAGAGGTATTTTCTGATTTTCCTGATGTTGTAGAGGGTGAATCTACATGACCGAGAGACTGCGGCAATGTGAGCTGTGAGGGAGAGCTCGTCGTCCAAGGTGACGCCCAGGTTCCTGGCCGAGGATGAAGGGGTCACTGTTGCAGATCCCATAGTGATGGAGAGATCGTGGGTGACATGGTCAATGACTGTTGCTCGCATCTCGTCCGTAATGATGGTGCAAGGTTGTCTTGCTCTCCCTCCTGGACTTTCTCCTTTCCCTTGTTGGCCTGCTTCTCTTCCTCCTCTGATCTGAACTCCTCTTCCTCATCGGCCCGCTCCTCTTCCTCCTCTGATTTGAACTCCTCTTCCTCGTTGGCCTGCTCCTCTTCTTCCATGGCCAGCTCTTCTCCCTCCTCTGACTCAAATTCCTCTTCCCCTGACTCTGCCTTCATCCATTGTGTTTGTTTGGAATCTTCAGCAAACTGTGCACTCTGAACATGCTTTTATACATGTGGTCACAGCATTAGCAACAAGTGTCTTCAATTTTGAGTCGTTGTGTGTAATGAATGACGCCAGGTGTGTTCATTGTGTTCAAATATTGCTGTTGCAAGCATTTTGCATCACATGAGCTTTCATTTGAGAATATGAGCAGAGTTCTTTTGCAACTTGTGTTTTTAGCATAGACAAAAGTGTCAAGATTTATGAGAACGGAGGATTGTGTTTTGTGCATTGTGTCTTCACGTGAAATGTGTTTATGATATTGGAAAATGATGGCTAGATATAGTAAATGTGTTTAGACAACTGGTCATTTGGTTTAGAGGATTGGCTTTTGTGTTTTAGCATTTGAGAAAAACTGTAATGTCACTGCTATCTGTCAGTACTCAAGAGTTGATTAGATTAAACTTGTAAGTGGCGATAGTTGTCCACTAGATGGGGCTAGTGCCTAACAATATATTTTCCTCTCAACCGGAAGTGAAGGACTTTGCACCAAGCCCCGGGTCCATAGACATTAGAAAGGTAGACGCCCCGTTGGCTGCTGAAACGCCCAAGAGTACCTGGCTGCAGTCCACCACCGTGGGGCGGGAGCGTTGCAGGCACCACAGAGAGGCGACGGCACCGCCGTGGGGCGATGAGTATCCGGAGTTGTTTTTTTCCGAAAAAATGCGATAGAAGCGAGACTAATATACACTGCACTGCGTAATTGTACAACTTAGTCATAACGAAAAACAAACGGTGGGTGATATGAGTCGGGGCTCAATAGTGTATTTGTAGACTACTACAAAGCTGAGGATCTTGAAAAGAGAAGGTCAAAATGCTGATAACTGAAAATAATGGAGATTAGGAATAACAATAAAGTTATTACTGTTATTCATAAGCTTACATTTCGTAAGATGTCATAGGCCTATACATTTTATTGTGTACTAAACACTACTTTACTGCCTTTTCGTTATAATAATAATAAATTGTCATTGAACCTTATTGCACTGCTGTTTTTCATGTTTGGCTCTATATCTATGCCAATTATGTTTTTGTGCTGATATGTACAGTATAATCCAAGTGAATTATTACATGATCAATGACAACATGTAAAACACACCAAGTCACAATATGATTTGACTTTTAGCTGTTTGACATTCAGTCCATTATTGCACTGTTTGACATTCAGTCCATTTCTGCACAGAATTTCCACATCTTCTGTGTTGTGAAATGTGAACTTGAAGGGATTGTTTCCTTTTCAAGGTCATTCCACACCTTCCCATACTACCTTAGCCTGGTTCTCTTCCCCCATGCCCAGGATGCCAGGCAGGTCCACTTTGGCAGAGAACAGTTCTTAAAATCAAACCACTCATGATCAGAATCAGAATCTGTTTTAATGGCTATGCAAGTTTAACAAACACAGAATTTACATTAGCAGGGAAGAGCAACATAGAACATATATGTAACATGATAAGAACATAATATAATACAATAAAAATATGGTGTAAAAAGGTCAGGGGGGTATATATACAACATTGCAAAACAGTGGTAAAGCAGTAAGTAATTTTAAGGTGTCAAAAGGGGTTTTGAGTGCAAAAGTGGCTTGTGCAGTGGGATGCTGGATGGGGGAGTTTGTGGCGAAGTCATTCCGAGTCCTTGGCCCTATTGAAGAGTGCAATGGCCGAGGGTAGAAGCTGTTCTTATGGCGAGTGGTTTTGGTCCTGGTGGACCGCGAGAGGATCAGCTGAAGCAGAGGGTGTCCTGGGTGGGAGGCAAGTCTGACTGAGACCTCAGCCAGATTTTTACTGAAAATATATATAGATAAGCAAAATGGTTAGTTGCAATATACATAACACAGGCTCCAAAAAGAAAAGATCTCATCAGTGCCCTCCTTTAATATGTCCATCTAGACATTGTTAAAATTAAATAAATAAGGAAATGAAAATGCTGGTTTCTGACCTGAAACGGATGGAACCCAAACAAATGTACAATTTTACCTCATTAATGTTATCCACCTTCCTTTTCATCAGCCTAAACACTGGCGGCACTTCACCTCGCAAGAGGGCTTTAGATGAGAGATGACCTGTGATTGGGGATTTTGCTCAATAGCTTAAAGCACGCATTTCCTCAAAGCAAAAAGTTGTCAATTACATATCAACATAATAGGCTCACAATTACATAGGTTCAAATGTTAACTCACGGTTGATTCCATTTCTTGGTTCAATCCAAGCCCCCTGAAGTCAGAGCGTCAGGCAACTTTTTCCTGTTCTGACAATGAGCTCGCCCGCTGGGTTTTCGGTGTCCAATATGTATCTGAGCTGATTATTGCTGAAGAGAAGTAAATACAATCATAACAAGCATCATATTATTAATTATGATATAGGAACATGGGTGGTAGAGCTTCAAGATGAGAAGCACATATGTCTGTCTTATATATCTTTCCTTTAAGAATACATACCAGCTGCTCATGGGCAGGATGAAGGCCCACCCTTTGAAGAGTGTGGTCTTCAGGGGGTGGGGCCACACAGTATCTACAAGATTTAGGAGACAGACAGGAATCAACATTTACATCTGGAGGTCAGAGGGCCCTTCTAAACGTGAAATTCCTTCCTCAGTATCCAAAAGTAAAAGTACTGATGATGCAAAAGCTATTCATATTTGTTTCCTTTATATACTGTAGTATACAACATAGGTAGAAAAATAAAAAACTAAAAATGAGCCATGTACTCTGCCACATTCTGTACCCTGTATATTCTGATTATACTGTTCATACTGTGTATATTCTGAGTATACTTATATTTATTATATTCTGTTGTAATAGGCTAACTGTTTTGCACTTCTGGTTGGATGCTAACTGTATTTCGTTACCCTGTACTTGTACCTGTGTAATGACATTAAAATTGAATCTAATCTAATCTAATTTTGTGATGATACCCAGCTAATGCAAGGAGTTTACAAAAATGTATTATAACGTTACATACAAACAAATGCGAACAGTTACTTTACGTTATGCACTATACATTTAATTATCCGTGATAACAGCTACCTATTGCAAGGATAGTTTACATAAATGTTTTGTAACGTTACATACAAACAAATGCGATCAATTAGTTTAAGTTATGCACTATACATTTAATAATCCCTGATAATTTGTTGATGCTAACCGCCATCGGTGAAAGTAAACTTTGACGTTATCAAATTTAGCTTCATAACAACTACCCAAGTAGACTTGTAACATTCGTAAATATTCGGTAAATCATTAATGACTTCTATAACGTTATTATTTTACGGCACTTATATTGACAAGAAATCATGCATTTACTTTCTGTGGATAAAAATAAGCAACTTACCGGAACTCGGAACAGATGTGGACGCACTGAAATCCAGGTTTAAATGTCCCCCCACTTCCCCCCGCCCCCCGACAAAAAAAACAACTCCGGAAACTCATCGCCCCACGGCGGTGCCGTCGCCTCTCTGTGGTGCCTGCAACGCTCCCGCCCCACGGTGGTGGACTGCAGCCAGGTGCCTCTCGAAACGCCAGAAATACGGCCGCCATCTTGAAAGGGTGTTACCAGTACCAGATAACATCCGGTAGCTTTATATGTCTCTGATAGACAGCATAAATATATAAAATGCCAGCGCACTGTGCAGCGTATTTCTGTGTTTTAATGTCTATGCCCGGGTCTGCCTCTCAGCAGACAGATACGCCGATTTTTCCCGGTGGCCACTCGTGATATTGCAACATAAAATCCCTATGGGTCCCAGAAAGCATTTTTCCCATAGACCGTAATCATAGATATCATATAAAGGGTAGATGGGGCATTGGCTGCTGAAATGCGAGAAATACGGCCGCCATTTTGGACAGGTCCTAGTACCAGATTCCACCCGGTAGTCTCTTATTCGTCTCTGCGATAGACAGCGTAAATATATAAAATGCCAGTGCATTGTGCAGCGTATGGCTGTGTAAATCGTCGGACGATTGACAACAGGATTCGGGGGATTACTTTTCACAAGTAAGATTCAACATTATTATTGTACTGTATTTATATCCACCAGCAAAATTTAGCCGGCCGGCAAATGTTAAGCTAGGCTGTGTTTATAGCCATTGTTGACAAGGCCCATTAGGCTATTATTTCATCCTAACAAAAGTAAGAATTGAATGGCACTTAGGAATAGTATGTTACTTAGAAATATAATCTGATCTATAACCTAACACATACTTTTCACAAATTTTAAAGTGGTAAAGCTCTGTGTGAAATGTTCTATAGTACAGTGCTGGCCAATGCTGGAGAAATACGAAGTTTGCATGTCGTACGTTGAACATACAGTTTAGAAATAACAACTATAGATGAGTATTGATTACATAAATAGTGCTAGTTATACATGAATAGTTCATGGCATGAGTTCCGTTATGCATCAAGTTCATAAGCTAAGCACGGCTATGTTTATAGCCTGTGTTGACCCAGCTATAAGGCCCATTAGACTATTCTTTCATTAAACAAGCCGCTTATCATGATCAGAGTAATAAAATGTTTTTCTTTTGCAGTTACTTGTCAGTCATGGGATTTGTCATTAACATTGACACGTTGATGTTGATGATTCCTGAACTTCTCAGAAAGGGAGTGTGAGAAAGAAGCTCTGCAAAACAGTCCTCTTTCAGGGCTTTTAGCCAATTTCATATTTCGTACAGCTTCAGCAGTATTACTTTTATTACTTCACTTACTGGCAATACTCAGATGTTATATTCATATTCTGTATTAAGTGTAATATTTTTCAAGTGTCTGTTCAATATTCCCCCATGGTGGTCTTGTTGCTCTTATGCACAACCCTGGACCTATAACTATTGTGATTTATTTATGTATAGATGTATAATGTATTATTGTTTCTTAGATTTTTCAATTTATTAAAATAGCTGAGTAGTACACAATCTGCTTCTCTGTCATTTATTAGTGTTTGTGTGTTATATATCGTGTGTCTAATGCAAAATATCTATCATACATATCACATACCAGAATATTCTGTTACTGTTATGCCTACTATGAACATTAAAATACGCCGAATCATGTGTCCAGTATCATGCCTACATGTATGACGTTTGCAGAAAAAAATCCCGTGAAAGTCAGTTTAGTATTGAGCGATTTCAGATGGATTAAATGCGATGAAGCTTCATTTCTCCTGTCAAACAGATTAGACTGAGCAGAGCGGGAGACTTATCAAAGATGGCGGCCCCACGGCTCGTCAGCCTCAATAGGCTGCAGCGGTCGATAGGGGGTCTATTGTTAAATGTCTCTGACCGTAATAGTAAAAGAGAAGCCTGTAAAAAGGTTCTCAGAACACCTACAGCTGTAACCACTATTAATTGCAAATCTTTTTATTCCATATTTTAAGTCATGGACTTTTAAACCGTAAAAAATGTTCTAAAGGCCAGAAAAGCCCCCGCAAAGTATTATTCTTATGGTGACGTCACAGCTGTGTGCGTGCTCTCCCAAGCGAGGTCTCGCTGTGTCTCGGGAGCGAGGATGCCTGTTGGCTTGATGACGATAAAGTCCAGTATAAAAAAAATTACAAATATACAAATAAGAAAGTTAAGTATCATATAGACATATAGACAGTTATTGCACTTCAGGAGAATGTTTATGGTCTGCTTGAGGGGCAGGGCGGCCCCCGATGTCCTGGTGGTAGCAACGCCTTGGGGAAGGCCAAGGGAGTCCAACTTGTGGGGGACATAAAAAGGGACCTGGAGGACCTCCACCACCATTTCCCTGAGATGACCGTGGTCTGGTCAGAGATTGTGGGGCCAGCCAGAGTAAACAAGGCTAGGAAGTGGGTGAACAGTGTGTAAAGTCTTTTGTAAAAGACTTGGGTGGGTTTTCTGTGTGCCATTCTCACATAAAATTTAACAGTCCTGGTCTATTTTTGCACGATGGAATACATTTTTCCACTTTGAAAAATGATGGGTTTTTTTTTTACATTTTTGAAACCCTTAAAACCCACTACCAGGTACGGTAAAACATTTTAAATTGGTCTTTTTTTCTTTTGGGGCGGGGGGCAAGCAGTTTTCCTAACCTTATAGTGGGTTTTATTGTTTTGGTCTAAATATATTTAAGCCCACGAACAGACCAGGGAAAGTGAAGCTGGCCTCTTTTTTTGTGTGTTTTTTTGTGTGCCTTTTTTTCATCACACCGTTAACCCACTCTATCACAAGTCTGTTGTTTTCGTTTTGTTATGTTATGTTCGTTATATTGTAAATAGTTAATGTTCAGTAAAATCACATTAATACTTGAACTGTTTTGAACTATTTCATTCATAAAGCCTTGCATAGGAACACCAAATTATGTTAAATACAGACGAGTCCTGGCAAAGCTGACAACCATGCTGGACCACGAGTCACACCCCCTGCAGGACTCACTGTCCGCTCTGGAGAGCAGTTTCAGCAATAGGCTGATTCACCCTCAGTGTGTGAAGGAGAGATTCCGCAGGTCATTCCTTCCTGCTGCTGTCAGACTGTTTAACAATAATCACAAAATACTGCTGTCCATAGCCACTATCATGTGCTACACCATTACCATTATTATAACTATTACCATCACTACCTCACCACCGTGCAGTATTACTTTTTACTTTTTATTACTCTTTTATTGTATCTTTATTTTATTTTATTTTTTGCTTTTATTACTTACCTCACTCACGTGCAATACTCATGTTATATTCATATTCTGTACTAAGTGCAATATTTCTACTTAACTTGCTTACTTTTTTGCAATACTGTAATGCCGTAATTCTCCATAACTGTGTATACGTCTATATGTCTACCTAACTTATTTTTTATCATACTCTTTGCAAAATACTGTAATTCTGTAACTCCTCAAGTGCAATAACTGCCTACATGTCGACTTAACTTAGTTATTTCTTTTGCAATACTGTAATTCTGTAATTATCCTCAAGTGCAATAACTGTCTATATGTCTACTCAACTTACTTATTTTTTATACTGGATTTACCACTTAAATTACTTAAATTACTTATTTTCTTATTTTTTTATATCTGACTTTATCGTGCCTGCCTATTGCTATTGTTATTGCCATTGTTATGTTATTGTCATTATGTATATTACCCTGCAACTCTGTGTGCTGTACTTTACCCTGCTGCTGTTGTGAACTGCAATTTCCACCCCCTGGAGGAGAAATTAAGGTTCATCTAATCTAATTGTGTTTGTACTACTGACTTCTGCGTTTCTCACCTGCTGGCTATGTGAGATGTGTATTAATTAACATTAATATCAGGCCTGTTATGTCAGAATTATTGCCGATCCTGATCCCATAGCCAGCTTTACGTTCCCTGTTGTTGGACAGAAGAATAGGACACATCATAGCATTCAGATTAGATTAGATTCAACTTTAATGTCATATTACACACGTAAAAACAGGGTAACGAAGGGAAGTTGGCATCCAACCAGAACTGCAAAACAGATAGCATAAGCAGAATATACAGAGTATGTACAGGATATTAAAGTGATTTTGGAAGTACAAATATACATTGTTTTTTTTACAGTATTTACAGTGTTGTATGTACAGATAGTGCAAAATGGTACAATGTGCAGATGTGCAAAATGGAAAATGGAACAGGTAGTGCAAAATGGTAAAGATTTCAAACACAAAAATGTAATAATGGGATCAATGCACACCACCCAACAGATAAACAAACTGAAGAAGCAGTCTAGAAAGCTGATCAATGTTCACCGAAATACGGCATAGCAAAACAAATATGTTGACTAGGCTCTGCTCTGTGCAACCTGTAGGGGAGACCGGGGAGTGTTGTAACACGGGGTTAGTTGTAACACTGTCAGTTTGGCCAATTAGAAAAGAGCTACATTGATGTCATCAATATCGTAGACTCCCATTTGCATTTCAAGCTCACATGAAAAGTGGCATGTCTCTGTTAGCAACACTGTGAATTTTACAACCAAAAAACTGATTTTCAGGTAAGAAAGTATTTTTTTTCAATCCACATTGTTTTTTGTCTAGCGACTATTCTACTGTAGATGCAAAGTTGCAATTTATATCACCTAAAGTAACAGTTTGTCTAGTTTAATTTGATGCTCAGTATTCAGGCTAACTTCAAACCCACATACCTTAAATAGTTAGCTATGTAATATTTGGTTGTTGTGGGGATAGTTGTAACAGGAGGAACTCTTGACAGAGTATTTAACAGAAGCAGCTGATCTGTTCTATGAGTTAACCCCCGAGAGGTAACGACTAGATAGGCATAAAAAGTAAAGAAATTATCTCCATAATTATTATATCTATTATTAAGAGGTAAGATCATTTATTTACAGCTATCCAAAATAATTGTTGTGGCTTACTTGTTGCCCCAAGGTGTAATACATCATTCATGGGGATAACATGTTTACTGATCACTTGCTTTTAGGTCAGGAAGTTTGCATACTAGTTGGCACATTACCCCTCATTGTTACATCCATCCCCAGCTGGTGTTACATCTCATCCCAGTTGTGGGGTAGATTGTAACAACGAAACTCTTTGTATTTCACACTAACTCACATAATCTGTGATTGTTTAAAAAATGTCAAAGTTAGTTATATTTGTAGAAAACAGTTATGGGTAGTATGTATCAAAGTTTGAGAGACCTAGCACAAACGACCACTGAGTTACAGACGCTCAAACAAATTGTGTTACTTTCATCCCCGGTCTCCCCTACTTAAAGACACTACGAACAGTGTCCAGCAGGTGGACATAGAAGTTCGGTGTTGGAACTGAGAAGACGTCTCAGGTCACCGTTACATCCTCCCAGCAACAACAGTAGCAAGTCTGTAGTGGAACAACAGATATAACTTTATTCTAATCTATAACTGGTCTGATTGAAATCTAACGAAGGTCACCTTTATACTGGAAGTAAGTAAATAACCATAGCGTATCCTACAAAAATATGGACAGCATGTAAAAATATCCCGAAAATTGTTATTATACTATAGACATTGTAAGCGTACGTTGGCTTAATATTTCAAGGTACGTTGTGTGCATTTCTTCAGAGTAGCCTATATTCAACTAAGACACTAATGACACAAAAGAGTCGTAAAAAGGTTAAATATGATACTATATAATTGTTAAATAGGCTACTTGTGTAATATTGACTAATTATTAATTCAAGACGGCTATTTTTACACTGTTTGGGACAAGTTGGTTGTACCTGTATAGCTTATTTGTTGTCGGGCGAGTCTAACGTTGTGTAAGGGATTTTCTAAATCCTGTAGCAAGAAGATAAAGTAGCTTACTTAGCTTATCCAACATAGGTTGACTTCAGTATTTAACTGTTGTCTCGCATGTCATCACATAGCCTTCCTGACCCAACCAGCACTTCTGAAATACTAGTGCCTGCTGCTCAAAAGCGCCTTGCTCCATTTTATCGCTAGATGGCATCACCACCTCACTTTTTTCAAACGCTGTCCACTGTGAGATAAAGATAATGGTATTTAATTGATGGTTGCAGGTTTTCTCAAATGGCCACATGGCAGAAAATCAAGCTCTTCTACCAAGGAGTGCTAGAGAATGGAGGTAGGCTGAGTATCCAGAAAAAAACACACAATAAAAACACAATATATTTCTGAAATATGACCTCAATGTATAAAATAAGGATTTCCATGCTCCGGAGAATAAGACTTTAGGGTAAGTCTCTCCAGCACTCTCCAGCACTCCTGCTCTTGTTGGTCCCATAGTCGTCTGTATTGTGTGGGTTTTAGACAAGAGGACAGATGGCTGGTTGCTGGTATACTCCCCTGTGCCAATCACCTGCATCTTCCTGTGTTACCTGCTGATCATATGGACGGGGCCTAAACTCATGGAACACAGGCAGCCAGTCAACCTGAAGCCTGTGCTTATTGTTTACAACTTCTGCATGGTCTGCCTGTCAGCTTACATGTTCTATGAGGTAATCCAAACGATGATCTCACCCAGCCACTTCTGTTACCTGTTATGTTAATCCAACCATTGTCTATCTAGCCTATCTACAAATGGAGATACTAGCAACTCTCCAGCCACCTAGTAAATGTAAAGAAAGACTGGGCTGGAGTATATATGCTTACTATAAGAGATGTGTTTTCCCTTCCTCCCTCCCTCCCTCCCTCCCTCCCTCCCTCCCTCCCTCCCTCCCTCCCTCCCTCCCTCCCTCCCTCCCTCCCTCCCTCCCTCCCTCCCTCCCTCCCTCCCTCCCTCCCTCCCTCCCTCCCTCCCTCCCTCCCTCCCTCCCTCCCTCCCTCCCTTGCTCTCTCCTCTTTCTTTCTCGTTTATGTATCTCCCTTTATCAGTTCACAGTGTCCGCCTGGTTGGCCAACTACAGTTTGCTGTGTCAACCTGTCGACTACAGTCACAGTCCGCTGGCAGTGAGAGTAACTACCTCAGCCTACCGTCCTCAGTCAACATCAAAGCTCACCACTGTCCATATAAGTTCAAACACCTCATTGACATGTATCTTCTTTGTGTGTGTGTGTTCCTGTGTTCCGGCTTGTGTGTGTGCCAGATGGCCAAGGTGTGCTGGTGGTTCTATTTCTCCAAAGTAATTGAGCTCAGTGACACAGTGAGTACATCCACACCCAGAGGAACCTGGATAGCTTCCACCAGGGTCATCTGTGCTTCAGATGAGATTTCAGAAAGCTGCACTAAGCACTTATGCCCGTTGACAGTATGGATGTGTGTGTGTGTGTCTATGTGTGAGTGTTTTCCAGGTGTTCTTCATCCTGAGGAAGAAGAACAGCCAACTGACATTCCTGCATGTCTACCATCATGGCACCATGATCTTCAACTGGTGGGCTGGAGTCAAATACGTGGCCGGGGGTCAGTGTGAGTATCCTAGCTGTTTGTGTGTTTGTTTGTTTGCTTTCTTGGTTTGTTTTTACAGTACTGTATGTTAATATATCCCTGTGCTTGTCTGGCCAGCCTTCCTCATAGGCCAGATCAATTCTCTGGTCCACGTGGTGATGTATCTGTACTATGGACTGGCTGCTGTGGGTCCTCACATGCACAGGTTCCTGTGGTGGAAACGTTACCTCACCTCCCTACAGCTGGTGAGAGACACACACACACAAAAAAACTGTATATACTCCCACACAAAGATTAGGCCTCATCTAGGACAAACAAAGTGTAGAGCTATATATCCATACCACCACACTTTTAGTCCGTCCCACATGGTCTGTTCTCTAGAGAAAACCCTGGACTTATGAGATTTATGTTGTCATCAACGGATTGACTTGAGAGTACCCTAACTAAAAGTCTAACCCTGTCCAGTTGATGTCTATCAACAAAGTCACACTTAATGCAACCGAGGCTTGTCAAATGGACTAAGCCCTAACAACTATAAACCCATGGACCTCAAACTGCTTTAACCCCTCAGTGCCTGAAGCGCTCTAATTAAGCATTGGTAGGATAGGACAATAGCCAGGCAGTTAACAGGGTTAGTCAGGGAGATAATCTGCATCAGAGCTTTATACCTTTTCCCCAGCCCTCCCCCTCCTGACCTGGGCCTGGGTCTGGCCCTGGCCCTAACCACAACCTCCAGGCATGGACCCTAGAGAACCTGCCAAGACTGGCCCTCAAACCAAACCCCCATCTGGAAGGACCTGGGGACAGTTTTAACTGAACATCTAATCTCAGATTACAATAAACCATTGTCTCTCGTAATTATCTTGCCCCTGTACATTTACATCCCTATTTGACTGAAAATAAAGTTAAATTTAAAATGATATCTTTCGATACAGAAATCAGTTAAGCGTTCTATTTTCAATACCTTTTTATATTTGAAAACTGAAGGTGGGTACAGAGTAATGATTTGAATCTAAACAGGCTTGGACTCTAATCAGGATTTTTAATCTCCCCAGCGATTAAGGTTCTATCCAGACAGACAATCCCACCATATGTATTTCCCATTAACTCTGCTGACTCACACAACTACACTGACTGGTCCGAGTCTGATGACATTGTGTACTGACATTGTGTATGTTCTTATGAAAAGGCCTAAAAAGCGCTAACTGCCATCGTGGCGTGTCCGCTGTGAAATCAGTATTCTACTCTGTTAGTGACTTCTACCTGTTTGTGAAGAACTGTTTACACATGTCAGCAAAAAAACTATGCATGTTTCAACTTGGCTTTGTGAACTTGTGTTTCTTGCTGTAAACAATAAGTCTCTTTTCCCTCAGGCCCAGTTCCTCATGGTGACGATCCACACCACCTACAACCTCTTCACTGACTGTGACTTTCCAGACTCCATGAACGCTGTGGTGTTTGCTTACTCCCTCAGCCTCATCGCGCTTTTCAGCAACTTCTACTACCAAAATTACCTCAATAAGAAGGCCAAGAACATATGAGAGGGATACGAGAGCCAATGGACTCTATTTATTTGTCTTTATGACGTGTGTTTCCTGTTTTTCTATATTTATCGAGTGGTTCAGTAAAGCTGTTGTTTTCAGGCTGCTTTATCTAAGCCTCTGGTTTAGCCCTTCATATAATCTAAGCAGACACACACACACTCACGCATACGTACATATGCATTTGGTTTTGTTCTTGATGTCAAACCAGCACACTCACGCGCACACACACTTGCACACACACACATCTTCCATTCGCTCTTCCCATCCCCCTCTAGTCATTAGGGATGAAGTCCAAGCCACGCTCTGGCGGCTCTGCCAAATTGAAATAAACCCGGACAGGCCTCCTCCTCCTCTCTCCTCCTCCTCTCCACTTATCTATCTAATCTCCCACCATGACACCTCATTTGTCTCAGAAAGCCATTGGCTGGGCCTCTACCAATCACCAGCCAGCTGGCAGGGTCCTTAGAGGCCCTGAGCTCCTCCCACTGTGACGACTCTGTCCTTATCTTGGGCTGCAGTCCCATTTTCCAGCCTCGCCTGTAATTCACTCCTACTTATGGACTGGAAAGCCCTAGACTAGAGCGAGAATAGACTAGACAGACCATGTTAACCTCCTCCAATGTTCGGTGATGCTCAGGAGTAAAGGAACACACTTCAAAGGCATGGTACTCTGCCCAAATATCACCAGTAACTGCTCTGATTTCATGCAGACAGGCTGTTGGCGCTGGATTAAAAAGTATTGCGTCTCAGAGCGTAGGGTACCTAGATCCACCTCTCCTCCTCTCTCACCCTTGGCACAGATCTCTCCATTCTCACGAGCCTGGCCGTGACGTTTAGGCCTTCAGTGTTAGAGAGCCACTTGTGCATTCTCCGGCTGGCTTGAATAGCAGGCCTGACAGCTGTCTAGTTAAAGAGCAGCCACACATTCTCCCAGCACAGTGGAACCAGGCCCCTGACGTCTTCAGGAGGCCCTGTCAGGTCCGGGGGACACTGAGGGCCTTTGTGGCCCACGTGTAGCGTGTAGGCTGTGTGTGAATGACTCCCCCTAGTTACAGCTGGCTGCTGTTACTCACCATATGCTGCTAGCTAGTACACTGCTGTCACACTCCTTCTCTCAATTCTCTCCCCTCCCTCCCTTCCTCCCTGCTCCTATCTCTCTCTCTCCTCTCTCTGTCTCTCCCTCTCGCTGACTGCCGACTGCCAAAAGGACATTCTGACTTGTCATTTGACTCCGATCCACAGCGTTGCTCTCAGGTGTGCAGTCACAGGATCTTGTTGATGGTTTCTCCATCGAGACACTAACAGCTCCAGAGGAGTCTTCCTGCTAGCATTCTGCCTCAGACTGGAGGAATTAGCCAGCAGAATAGGCCCCTTCAGCCTGACTGTATCTCTCCTCCTTTCTGCTGTGAAGTAGACTGGATCATATTATTCTGCTACTGTCTAACCACCACTCACATGAAATCTTCAGCGTACTTTCCCCGAGCATGTCCCTTGCCGGACAAAGAAATACTTCACCTCACCTTCACAGTCCGGAGACAAAGAAATGTCGACCGGCCAAGAGTCGACATGGATCCCGGTCATGTTGGTCTGTTGGTTTCCGCGGTAACGCCAAGTGCTACCTCATCCGTGGACTAATTTGTAATCACTTAAAGAGGAGGTTGAGCCCTCTCCTGGCTCGACCGGACTGTAATCATACAGTCAGTGAGAGGGCCAGGGGAACGAGGGCTGGGGGGAGTAGGTGGCCAGGGAGAAGGCTTGAAGGTGAATACACTGGTTTCACCACAAAGAGGGTTAACAAGAGGGTGCACAATCTCCGCTGGCGCTCTCATCCCCGGCCTCTTGTTTCGGTCGGCCAATCAGCGCCTCTCTTGAAGCCGCCTGTTCGGCCGTGGGGAGGGTGAGCTGCTGAGAGGAGGTGCTTAATGTGTCGAAATGAGGGAGCGAGCAAGCAGGAGAGGCAGAGATGGGGCGGGAAGCGTTAACCATTTGGCCTCTCGGCATCAGACGTCGTTTAATACGCATCTCCAAACTGCACCAGATGATTTTGGACTTACAGTTCATAAAATATTCGGGACGATTTAAAAGATTTCAAACTTGAGTCCGAAATCTTAAGTGTTGTAGACTAGGCGAGACAGATGATCGCCATCTGAAGCACAAATGCACAACAACAGCCTTCATGGAGCTGAAAGCCAAGGCCTTCTGGTCAGTGTTGTCTCCGATCCTATTATCGTAGCCTCCGACCCTTCTATTCTGTGTCTTCCATTATCTGTGGGCTGCAAAGGGAGAGAGAGAGAGAAAACAAGCACAAAAGGACAAGCACATACAAATTACTGTAGAAACTTAAAGATTGAGTTTGACGTGTCAAAGCTCATCACTCATGTGCGGATTGTCTGTCTCTCGTAGGACGAGTGGCAGCATTGTGTTACGGCTTGGCCCTTTGTTTGGGCTGGGGAGGTGGGTGGGGGGGTACCATCTGTCTCAGACACCCCCCAATTACACCACAGTGAGATGAGCCCAATGACCCTGTATCAATGCCACTCAGGGCCAGACCATTTGTCCACAGTGGTGGATAAGATAGATTTATGTCTTTCTTTGTCTATCACAAGGGCTAACACAGAATAGTATTGGAGGGACCGTTAGGCTCAGGAAGCAACTCGACATTCTGGCCATCATCTTCTCCAGCGGTCTGGGGGTAGCGTTGTTCATAAGAGCCATTACCAATGCAAATGTGCTGCAGAGAAGATTTAAACACTACAGAGCACTATTCCTTATCCAATGGTTCCCCTCAGTACACTCTAGTGAGCCATCTGACCATGCTGAGCCCTGATGGGATTGGCTGCCTGCTATAAAGAGATGTAATACCAAATATCACAGTCAACGTTTCCAGTCCAAAGAAACAAAGGTTCTTCCTCTGCTGGTTTCTTTGCGCTTTGATACACTTTGCGCACATGTCACATCTAACAGCGCTGACAGTATTTTTCATGCAATTCTCAGAGGAACGTGTTTTTTCGTTCGACTGCCTGGCTTGACAATCTTACTACTCCTCTACTAGACCCTTAACCTAGATTTGACCCTGACTGACACAGGTATGCCAGTTAGCCAGGATATATAACCATGGCTGTGGGTTTCAGTTATAGGTGATACTTTCATTTGCGTTGCATTTTCTTTCAAATTTCCAAAAACTTTGAAAAGGTCCTTATTGGAATCAGAGCTAGTGTAAAATAACCACTGACATTTTGTATTCTTCTTCTAGCTGTATCCACCTCTCCTCCTCCCCTCCTCGCGTCCTCTGATCAGCTTCCCTCTCATCCTAACATATTTCACTTGACACAGAGACAAAGGCTGTTGCACGCAGGGGCATTCCCTGGCTTCTCATAAGATGAAATATTAATGCAGGCATAATTTGTGGAGCTCCAGGGGTGCCGAAAAGCAGGCTGTGGCTGTCCTGTGTGGCTGCTAGCTGGCTTTTGGCTGGCTCCCTGAGGCCAGAATATTGTCAGAATCAATCCTGAGATGCATGTGAGATTACAACAACAGAGCACTTCCGTTTACACTGCCGCTGTGTTTTCCTTTGTACCCATTAAACCATGTCTTCTCTTCCACTGCAAGGACTGAATGGAAGTACTGTGTGTAAAAGGGATCGTCCTTGCAGGATGTGTGTACAGGGACAGAAAGAGATAGATCAGCTCTGTATCCAGATTGTAGAGAGGTGGCAGCAGAGACAATGCCATCTGTGACTGCAGAGGTCACGATTACAGTCCTGCTAATCACGGACTGTGTCCTGCTCCCAGACACACTGTTCCCAAGGCTTTCTCCTTTTCTATCGCTCTTTTCACCTCCAGTTCACTCTTTCTCCTTTTATTTGTCTCTTTTTATTTCTTGCTCTCCTTCCTTTCTCATACGCCCTCTCTCTCCTCTCAACCCCCACGCTCTTGTGTCTGTGTACCTACATCACCTAACACATACAATTCTCCTTTATTGCCAGATCCCCCCACCTCGACCCCCACCCTGAGTTACCATGGCATTCTAGGGTTATTAAACATGACAGTCATGCGAGAATAGAGCTTGTTCTTAATCTCAGTTTGGAATCTTTATCCAATTTCTGTGATTAATGGGCTCTGATTTACATATCAAGGGCTTTCTCATCATTTATCCACCACAAGAACCTCTTTTTTCTTCTGTAGCGTACAGAAAAGAAGAAATATACCGGTAGTCTATTTATCTGTCCTTGAAATCTTTTCTACCACTTTTTTTGTTTCTTATCCTTTTCCCACAAGAACCATGAGTAGCATAAAACAGTGGTGATTGAGAGAAGGGAGGTATTCTATGATTGGACTACATGATTAGAGAAGCAAATTAATTGCATGTTGGTCACCGGCATTCTGAACAGAGCTAAGGGTGGCAGCCAGGACATCAAGTTAACTGTCTTGTACTGTACTTTCTTTTCTCCTTCTACCAGTTTAGAGCGGTGAATCTGAGGACTTCATTCAGAATTACGTAAACGTTTTTTCCTGCTGAGAAGAACAGCACAGACAGACAAAGAGATGGAAATAGACAGACTGGCAGACTATGCATTTGACTGATGTCATGTTGTCACTGGGGCTAGCAAACAAGGGGCCCTACAAGGGGATAATCTCATAGCCGTTACCTTTCCCCATCATCATTCTTACCCCTGTTCTTCAGTGATTCACCCGGTCATCAATATCTGTCTCAATCAGCAATCAATTCCTCTCATGGCTGGGGAGGAAACGTGAGAAATGACTGGACTGTGTCCCCTCCCCTCCTCTCCTCACTCCTCCCCTCCTCTCCTCACTCCTCCACTCCTCTGCTCTGCTCCTCTCCTCCACTCTCCCCTGTAATCCATGGCGCCAAGCCAAGCACACAATCAGGTAATTAACCAGCTACTTCCCAAAGCCCTACAGAGTAACTTAAAAGCTGTCCGTCTCTTAATTTATGGCTTAATTAATAAGATGGAGGAAAGGTAAACATAAGAAGAATCAATTTACCCAACCGATGCTGCAACAGTGGTTGCGTGGTGGCCTTGACGACCGCTGGCTGTCTTCCCCTGGAGAGAAGGTATACAGGAAGGGGAGGGTGACAAGATGGGTGTGTTGGTAGGGGGTGGTGCAAAAAAAGAGCGTCTCACG
Organism: Neosalanx taihuensis; assembly: GCA_030340665.1. Classification (NCBI taxonomy): domain Eukaryota; kingdom Metazoa; phylum Chordata; class Actinopteri; order Osmeriformes; family Salangidae; genus Neosalanx; species Neosalanx taihuensis. Next base: position 5,361,679 of record CM059300.1, read on the forward strand.
TCAGTAGTTGCATCAACAAACGCAATCAGACCGCTGTGTGATTGGACAATTATCATGAGAGATGGTTGTTTTTGTTGCGCCATTGGTCCGTGCAGGTTAAGAAGTGCTGCTGCAATCACCCAGCGCACATGTCTGTGTCAAACATGTCTGTGTCAAACTAACAACACCTGATTTGCAGCGTTTAAACCAGTGAGCAAGGCGGACTGGTTACCTTATCTCACATTTACATGTATTCATTTAGTAGATGCCTTTATCCAATGCGACTTCCAAGAGAAAGCTTTAGAAAAGAGCATCGGTCACTGATCATAACATTGAGATAGGCCCCAGTCAGATTACGAAGCATACATTTTGAGAAACCAAACAAGTGCCAAAGGGAGGAGCCACAAGAGCATTCGGTTAAATGAGTTCGAATTAAATAACATGAACCTCAAACACGCAATAGCGTACCTTCTCTCGATCCCTTCCTCATCCAATAGGGCGGTAAGGCAAGAAGAGTGGAGAGAAGCAGATCACATAGCTGGACGCAGGACTGTGTTTGCAAGCTGAGCAAAAGCCAGTATTCCTTGACGGAGCATGGTATTACGTTCTGTTGGAGTTCCTTATTCCTTGTCACGTGACTGAGGTCCATCCCTCCAACGACACCCACTGCTCTCTCCTCCCATCAGGCCTCGGCACACAGCGAGAATACATTTTTCCTGCTATTTTGCAATGGCTGCTTGAACTGCAGGGTCCCAATAGTGATTACAATCATGCCAGCTAAATCGCTTGTCTGTTGAGGAGAGAAAATAACCTGGCTAAGATAATGAAGGGGTGAAGCTGCTACGTGATTGGCACTCTGAGCATAAATAACCTGGAATTATCTGTAATAACCATGGTAAAAGAGTGGTAATTGGCTGAAAGTTCTCTTGTCTCTGAAAAGAGCGATTGGAGGGGGGGGGGGAGGAGAGTGGGAAATTAGTCCTCCTGTACAGTTTAACTTTCATTAATTGTACACATTGTCAGCATTTATTTGTGTCTCAAAGAACTCACGTGGTCCTCTCTCGGCAAGCGCCTCTCCCAACCAAAAGGAAGGCCATTAGCAATGAGGCTTATGAAATGGTTTTCTCCCCTCTCTAAAATGAGTCTGATTCCAACTTAATCCATTGAGAACGTCTGCGGGAGCTGTGCAAATGACGGGCCGGCGTTCTGTCCTCCATCCTGACTGTAAAGATAAAAATGTTTCCATTCAAAAAGCACGCGTACTTCGCGCCCAGTCAAACAGGAGTGATTTTAAATCACTCCGTCACTTTAGGAGTCAAGGGGCTGAGCGGTTAGGGAATCGGGCTATTAATCGGATGGTTGTGAGTTTGAATTCCGGCTGTGCCAACATGATGCTGTGTCCTTGGGTAAGGCACCATATTTGCCTCAGGGGGAATGTCCCTGTACTTGCTGTAAGTAGCTCTGGATAAAAGCGTCGGCTAAATGACTAAAACGTAAATGTAAATCACTTCACATCTTCTGGGAGATTGTTTCCATGAATCCCAGGCTGTAATAAAAACAGTTTCAGATTTTGCTGCTGGGCAAAACAGTTAGTGCCAAGCTTGCTGCATACCTATCTGCAGATGGAACAGACACGCAGGTTCGAATCAACGGTCTCGCCTGTTCTTTCCAAGTCCAACACCAGTCTGAAAGACACAACACCACTGCGACAGCGTGTCATATCGATCCTGCCAGCACGCGCATCACTCTAGAACATTCCCTCCGCCTGTGCCAACTCAACGCTGGTATCTCTAATGCGTGGAGGCAGCAGAATCTCTTGATTAATAAAGATATTATGCTAATCTGCATTCTCTGCCTGCCTTTGCCAGGCCCAAGGCGATGGAGAGACCGAGACAGAGAGCAAACAAGAGAGGAAAAGGAGGGGAAGAATGTGAGGCATGTTCAGAATAGGGACGGGGGCAAAGGACGGAAAGAGGCAGAGGCAGAGGCAGTGGTTTGAAGGAAGGGTGAGGCAAAGAAGGAGGCAGCCGGCCTGTAGCACACGTCTGTCTCAGCTTCTTTATTACCAAAGTGGAGGAACGCATCACTCCATCGTTATTTCATCAAGCCTCTTTAACGCAGACACACACACACTCCCCATCAGCATGGCCCCTGATAAGAAGCCTGCTCTTTAGGCCAGTGTGACTGAAGGGCAGGACAAATGAAGGGGAGTCAGGGGACCCTGTGGAACCTTGCAACCCAGCGCCCAGGCCCCCTCCTGGGGGACAGAGGAGGTCTTTGTTACCCTGTCATGCCTCACATTCCCAGAACAGCCTTGGGTCTCTTGGGGTCAGAGTGCATAGGGAGGGACACGGCTCTCCATTCTCTAACACCACTCCCCCTCACTGGCTGCAAATCCCACCCCCAGGCCTCGCTATTCAGGCTAGTGGGGTGGAGGTGCCCCAAAGGGACTGATCTAGGATCAGATCCCCCCCACCCCCTAACTTTATCCTCAACCCACATAGAGAGACATCCCATTCTGATTCCAGATCAGACTGTACATCCCAGAGGAACTTAGAAAGGGCTTTTCATGGGGCAGTAAAGCTCATATTAAATATGGCCGCTGTGTGCTCTAACAATGGCTGAGGACTGAGGAAGCTGCTGTTACTACGCCCACAGAACAGTTTGAGAAGCACGCAGTTTGGCAGTCAGGATTAGCAGAGTTACATGAAGGGTCAGTGATTCTTGAGACAGTGGAGATGGGGGTGGCCAGGAACAGACTGATAATGGGATTAGTCCTGGTTGGGAAAAACTTGGAAGTGAACGTAAAGTTTGAGCTGGTAAATTGGAACACTGATGTACATTCACTGGAAGTTTTCATCTTTAACTTCACACATTACATATCTTTATACTTTTGATAAAGCACACTCCTGAAATCATAATAAAAAAAAATTGTGAATCCCTAAGAGAGAAAAAACAAGGAGAATGGATTATGCAAGGTGGCTTGGGAAAATGAGAGAAGGAAAGAGAGAAAGAGAAAGAGGGAGCGAGGGGGAAAAGAGACCCCCCTGGCAAGTGTCATTACCCCCTTCAAAACAGGAGGAATGAGGGCAGACACTGGAGGGGAGGGCCTGATGTGCTCGTCGAGCATTTCTTTAATGGAGATTCGGTGTTGAGTTGGAGGGAGTCCCTGAGGGGCCACTGAGCTGAATTCAATCTTCAGGATGGGCTCATGAAGGTGGCAGATACCCGCTACTGGCACTGCCATTACTTACACCGAGATGCTAACTAGAAAAGCCATGCCATACTATCACCAGGGCCAAGGCCAGGAACAGGGACAGAGGCAGGGCCAGGAATGACCCCTGTGTTAGACTACTTCTGCCTCCTTTTTCTATCTCTTATTTCAACTGCCTCCCCCTCTCTCTTTCTATCTCCCTCTCTCTTTCTATCTCCATCTCTCTTTCTCTTCCTTTCTCTTTCTTGTTTATTTGGATGGTGGACATGTTCTTAATGGTTCCAGGTGGAACACACTGTCTTCTCCAACAGGTTCACTTACCTCAGAGTAGCTTATCTGTGCTGTCTTTAGACAAAGCAGGGGCAGTGTGGATGACCCGGTCTGTCATGCTGACGATCTGCAGTACAGTAGGGAATCCAAATCAATACGCACAAAGACAGGGCCATGTTTGAGAGGAGGGAGAATAGAGGGGAGAGTGGAGGAGGAGAGGGATAGGGGGAGAGAGGGAGGGAGGGAAGGAAGGGAGGATGTGTGTGGTAGAGGTGGGTGGGTAAGTATTCCTGGTGTGGGGAGGAACAAGCTTCGACAGCTGGACTGAGGAGGGAGGAAGGAGCTTATTTCACGGCTGATTTGTTTTAATATCTGAGTAGCAGCAGGATAGCACAGGGTGGAGGGCTGCTGAGAGAAATATTCAAGACAACAGAGAGAGGCCGAAGGACAGGGGGAGCAAGTTAAAAAATGCATAACGAAGAAGAAAAAACATCTATGAGTCACGCTGGACTATGAATCGGATTTTCGGGGGGTAATTTATTTCATGAAATCGCAGACGAGGAAGAGACGTTTCATCTGGAAAAGCAATACAATACAGTATTACTAGTTATTTAGATAACTACTTTTAGCAATAATTAGCACTAGCATTTAACAACATAACACAACAAGTTAACAAACTCTCGATCTCAGCCCTCATGAATTCTTCATCCTCGGTGTCGTTCTGTCAGTGTCTGAAACGGTAACAGTGTGACTTATAGAAACAAATAAAATACAAATACAGTATGTATATTTATGTAGGGAGAGAAGAGTGGAGAGTGGAGGGGAGGGCAAGAAGACCCAGTGAGCATAGTGGGTGAATATTTAGTGCTGTAAAAACAAAAAGACAGTGTGCGAACAGACTGTGAAGACTAGGCTGCACAGTTCAAAGATTTAAACACAACTGTTGCAACAGCACTCTCCTCTAAAGGTACAAGCAATTATCCAGTCTATTCAGGCCTCCAGATATCGTTCCTGTAATGTAGTACTTGTGTGAATCATCCTTTGATGGGAAAGATTTCCATTGAGCATCCTTTCAACCCAAAAGCTGGGCCCTCTATTCCGAGGGCCTCTCATCCCCAGTAAGCATTGTACCCACTGAAAACACTGTACCTCCATTTTACCATCTACTTTGTCTACCTTGTGAGTGGAGTCTGTCAAAAACATATTCCAACCATCCATTTCGCCCAAGTACCCATCCTCATTCAGCCAGGCCTGTTAGGACCTTGGCAGAGGAACAAGCTGGTTGGAAACCAGAACAGAGACTGTCTGTCAAGGAGGAGGTCCTTGAGCGTGCTTCAAAACAACCGCAAAAAAATGAACGGATAAGCTCTTTTGGTTACAAACCACGTCGAAAAAACGTAAATGGATGAGACTGTATTTCCCCTCCTGTTTTAGTGTTACTCGTGACAGTCAACATGTCACCTTCAGAGAAGGACATATTGGTTGTTCTCATCCCATGACATGTTGCTAAGTCTTTGTAAAACAGACCTCTAACACTTCCACACAAAACGATTTTGAAGGTCATGTCTGCTTGTCACATCCAAATTATATTCCACTTATATATGGGTTATCTGGGTTATATCTGGGTTACTTATTTTACCCCCAGTCCTTCATCCTCGTGTGCACTCTTCTACTCTTTTACCTCACCCCCTCACCCCTGTGTTCTTTGACGAGACTTTGTGCCGTTGTTGCTAAAGAGTTTCCCCTCAGCGATTAATAAAGTATTCTGAATCTGAATCTTGCCCTGCGTCAAAGTGAGAAAGGGATTGATGGGAGAAGGTGTGTTTTTTTGTGAGGATAAAGACTTTCTTACCCCTGAGTACATCTGTGTACTTTGTTCATTTTGTTCATTTTGCACATCTGCTCAATGCATCATTTGCACTAACTGTACATACATGCTACCCGGTAATTTCTGTACATACCCTGTATATTCTGATTATACTGTTCATACTATGTATATTCTGAGTATACCCATATTTATTATATTCTGTTGTATCAACTGTTTTGCACTTCTGGTTGGATGCTAACTGTATTTCGTTGCCCTGTACTTGTACCTGTGTAATGACAATAAAGTTGAATCTAATCTAATCTAATCTAATCTGAGAAACCTTGGAGTTTCTCGACAGCCAAATACTGTCTGAGGAACACTGTCACATACTTCTCACCCTGACCAAGTATCCTCCCCCATCAAGTGAAGCTGCCTCTCCTCTCCAGCTGCCCCCTGCCACCCTCTCCACAGCAGAAACAGAACACAGCGTGAATCTGCTCCGGGATGTCGTTTTCCGACTGCAGTGCCGCAGCATGCGTCACCCCAGAGCGGAGAGAGGCGCCGCTTTGTGTGCACCCCGTCCTCCATTGAGCAGACTGATAATTAGCAGCCTCCCCTTTTCCAATGGGCCTGGAGTCATCCGCTCAGTAACATTCTTCACGTTTCAACAGTACAGTGGAGGAGAGCTTCCACCGCGGAAAACTGCATGAGCTTAATGGCGGGGGGGGGGGGGGGGGGGGGAATGAATGCGGAGGAAAAGGAGACAAAGAGGGTGGAGGAAGGGAGCTGGAGGGCGGGGGGACTCAGATGGAGGAGTTGGTGAAAGAGCGCAAAGAAGTTTGGATGGTGACATCAGAACTTTCTTTGTGAAGTTTCTGTGTTACAGGGTTAAGTGAGTGAGTGTGTGTGTGTGCACGGGCGCGCGCGCGCGTGTGACTGAGTGTGTGCATGTTGGTGTCAATGGCATGTGGTGTGTTTGTCGAGGGTGTCTGTGCACCAGCCCTGGTGTTTGTGTGCCGCTGTGACGCAAGGTCCCGCTGAGTACAGTGGCAGTCATTTGTGCTCCAGTTAGCCAATCATCCCTGTAGTTTTGATTTAACTCCATGTCATTACCCAGCATCCCGCTCGGCTGGCTCGCAAAGAAACAACCTGAAAGAGACGGCGTTCGAAGGGGAATCAGTATATTCTCATCTGGAGCGATAATGTTATTGAGCAGGTAACAGGTAACAGTTTTGGTTATTGTTACATTTACATTTAGAAGACACTCTTATCCAGAGCAACTTACAGCAAATACAGGAACATTCCCTCATGAGACAAGTAAGGTGAAGTGCTTTGCCAAAGGACACAACGTCATGTTGACACAGTCAGGGTTCGAACCAGGTACCTTCTGATTACTAGCCCGACACCCTAACCGACTGCTCACATGACTCCTTATTGTACCTATTTTAAAATCACTTATTTGTGGGAGGAATATGAATGTTCAGTCCATTGTTCTTTCATCACTGTTTTAATATCCCAACCACTACTGCTTTTCTTTAGACCACATACCGCTCTTTTGGTATAAAATAAGTCCTAACTCTAACCTTTACCCGATCCCTTACCCCAACGTTACTTAATAGCTTGTACACATGTGGGGGGCCCTTAAGATAAAGTCTCTCTCTGTAGAGGGGTGGGATTGTTATTAGAGTGCTGGTTCATTTGTCAGACAGACACCTGGTTTATGTATGTAACCAGAAGAGTCTTAACACATCAGGGTCAGACTAGGGACAGGGCTCTCTCTTTCTTAGTCTCTCTCTCTCTTCCCCTTCATCTCTCTTCCCCTCTTCTCTCTCTCCCTATTTCTCTCTCTCTCACACTATCTCACTCCCCTGTCTCTTGTTATCTCACTCTCACATCAGATGAAGAGGACATCACCATGGTAACTTAGGTAGGTCGGTGCACCGGCCGTTCCCAAAAGTGGTTAGCATGCATGAAGTCATGGTATGCATGAAGTCATGAACGTGTCTCTCAACCGTGCGCTGCAGACCACTCCCTCCCGTGCATTTGCGCCTATGGCAATAGCCCTCCTCCCCCCCTTACCCTCTCTCCTCCCCCTCCTCACGTCTCTCCTCCCCTTCTTCCCCTCTCTCCTCGCCCTTCCTCCCCTCTCCTCCTCTCTCTCCTCCCCGTCCTTCCTCTCTCCTCATCCCTCCTCTCCTCTCTTCTCGCCCCTCCTCCCCTCCCTCCTCCTCTCCTCGTCCCTCCTCCCCTCTGTCAGACTCCCCACGATGTCGCTGGGGACCAGCTTAAAGGAAACACTTCCACATCAGCCATGAATGATCCATCTCCCCCTTGTTCTCTGCTCACTTCATTAAGTGGGGTCAGCCTGCTCTCGACCCCAGACAGGAGAGGCTCTCGGTGGGTTTTGATGCGCATGTGTGTATGTGTGTGCAGGCGTGTGTTCTTGACTGTGTGTGTGAATGTGTGTGGGTGGGGTCTATGAGTGTGTGTATGTGCGCGTGGGTGTGTGTGTGTTTGTGCATGTGCGCGAGCGCGTGTGTCTATGTCAGTGAATGGAACCAAGCATCCAGGTTGCTGTTGTCAGTCACCAGCCATACTGGCTAATCATTGATGGGGAGCCAGAGAGACAGGTCAGCTGGTGCCGGGGTCAGGGGTCAGGGCTGGTAGGTCGTGATGAAATGAGAATAGACACAACTAGGGTAGAGGCTGGACCAGGGTACCAAGTCAACATCTACACTCGTATACACATGTACACATACCCTTGTTCTTTTTTCACAGACAATAAGCAAATAACAAAGTGAATAACCTGACTCTAATCTACTGAGACCTTGTCACTAGAGATAGTGTATGCCTAAACATTGTAAACGATCATTGGGACTAACACAGCAGCTATTATGTAGAGAAAAGAACTACGATTTTCACTCACGGAAGTATCGTGAACAATGGCCCTTTGCAGTGGTGATTCTGTTGTCTTGATAGCCAACCTGCCAACACTATCAAGTTGCATGGTCCCATATGCTTCATCCTGTGTGTACTAAGGAGCACAATGACTCGGCTGGTAGTGGTGTGTATAGTGTGTGTGTGGGTGTGTGTGTGTGTGGGTGTGTGTGTGTGGGGGGGGGGGTGTGTTTGTAAGAGGGAGAAAGGAGAGCAAATGCATCACTTTGTTAGTTCAACTGAAATGTCCGCTTTTATTAAAAGCACATTTAAAAACAGCTGGATAGCAATGTGATGCTTAGCACAAAATAAACGAAAAGTATAGACATACGTCGGCCTCATGTTCTACTGCTGAAGTGACACAGCTAGCACCTCCTGCCCTCGATGGTGTGTGTGTGTGTGTCTGTGTATCTCTGTCCACAGATGGTTGTGTGTTTGTATGAGTGACTGATGCAGGCTGGTGATTGGTGGGCTGCACCAGGGGGTGTGTGTAGTGATGTGTGACACGGTCCTTAGAGGACAGGAAACATGGCCGCAGGCTCTAATTAAGGAGAGCGATGAAGGTTGACACACCTAGGCCAAGCCAGGTTAGATCCCTCATTAGCGGGAGTGCTCTAGATTACGAGGGCTGTGACCCCCTTCTTCTTCTGTGGTAAAGTGGTCCCCCCCCCCCTCCCCCACACCACACCAGATACAGCGCCACTGTGCTCATGCGATCATCAATATTGATATGATCAATGACTAGAGCATAGCGTAAGGGATAAGGTTAAGGAATCCTTGGCCAATCGTCACGGCTGCGTGTGACCAATCTTTAAGCTTGAACACAGCTCACGTTACGTCAGCACATTGTGAAATGTTCTATAAAAAGGCAGACTATTAACAGGTCTGTCTGATGCCTCTGGTGTCTAGATGCACTAGCTAGCTAGCTAACGGCTGCTATCTCCTCCCACATAGTTTTCCCCCCGTCAATCTGATACCTCTACCAATCTGCTGCAAACCATCTGGTGAAGCATTCACCCGACAATGGTCTCATGTGGAACTGCTTAGGGTGTGTGAGCGTATGTGTGTGTGTGCTTTGTGTGTGTGTGTGTGTGTGTGTTCCTATGCTTTACGTTCTGGACCACCGCACCTAATGAAGGTACCCCTGGGTGGGGCCACAAGCTTCCCCCTACAACTAAACACACACGCTCTCTCTCACACACACCCACGAGAGGTTCATTGACGGGACACGCAATTTGAACCTCCTCCTGGTGTCCACTACTGTTACTCTCCATTAGTGGGGGAAGAGGGGAAAGGGGGAAGGAGGAGAAGGTAGATATGAGGGGAGGGAGCACGTGCAGAGGAGGAAGGAGGGAAGCACAGGAAAGAACACAAGGAGAACGGACGAAAGAAGAAATTAGTAGGCACATTTCACAGGCGCACACACATTCAATGCATCGGCCGGGATTTGAACTCCCACCAGGAATTAAACCCAGGCCTTCTGCACATGGATTGGCAAGAATCCTACCACTGAACCACCGGTGCTGACCTGGCAGACGAAGAGAGAAAAGTGTAGAATGTAGGGGTCCAAAGGAGAATAGAGAGGTGGCGCTCGACAGTTAACCGATACAGGTACAAGAAGAAAAACAGCGGAAGGGGTGGGGGGGGGTGGGGGGGGTGGGGGGGTGGGGGGGGGGCAGGCAGGACCGAGAGCTGCTCATGAATAGTTCATGATCGACGATCATTAATTTACGGCACTTCTAAGAGCATGATGGCGAGGGCCTCGAGAAAGCTCCGAGGGTGAACGGGCCAGTGAACCCTGATGCGAGATGCCCCCTCGCAAGTCAATACCTCTAATGCTTTTCCGCTTTCAGCATCAACAGCCTCTCGGACCCTCCCCCCTTCTCCCTCCCGCAACACTCACACGCTCCCCCTCCAACCTCTCCGCTCGCCAGTCCTCACCCCATCTCTCCACCTATGCTCACGGTTCAGACTATGCTAAGGTTGGAGGACCACAAAAAAGATTGTGTGTGGGCGTGGCTGTGCCCTGCTCTCTGATGCCAGCCTGGCTGAGGCAATTATACCTCACACAGGGCCCAGTACCAGTTCCCCGTCAGATTAGATTGACCAATTTGGTGTCCTCAACTGGTCCACACACATAGACACACACAAGTATGCACATAAGTACACACATGCATACACACATGCGCACACGCAGGGTATGGCAGCGGGGATGAATAAGACCTGATTTCACAGCTCTGGCTGACTGATTTTTGTTTGTTTGTTGTGTTGTGTTTATTTACCAATCGTTCCTTCATTTACTTCTATTCTTTCCAAGAGGGAAGATAATCCCTGCCATACTTTTGTACAGATGTTGTCTCAAAATCAGCAGGAGATGCTGTGTGGTGAAAAAACAACATAAACATGAAGATACTCAGTCTCCGTTTAATGAAGAGGACTCTTAAGAAACTAAGTAAACACAAACAACAAATAAAAAGATTCTGGCAGGGGACAGAAGTCACATTTACATTTACATTCAGTCATTTAGCAGATGCTCTTATCCAGATGGACTTCCAGCAAGTACAGGGACATTCCCCCCTGAGGCAAGTAGGGTGAAGTGCCTTGCCCAAGAACACAAAGTCATGTAGCCACAGCCAGGAATCAAACTCCAATCAAACAACCTTCATATCACAAGACCAACGCCTTAACCGCTGAGCCACCTGACTCCCAGTCATAATTACCTTTCTCATTCAGTGGGATTCTGATACCTAGAAAGATTAGATGTTGCACTTGTTGAACTTCATTTTGAATCTAATCCAAATGAACAATTGGATTCTGCTGGATTGCCACATATTCTCATACGCAGAACATTGTGGATTTCATCCTCCTGGGGGCGCTGTTTATCCCCACCCCTCCTCCCAGCGTGTCAACGTTGAATTCACCTACATTTTTTGAAAATCTTTGTTTTTGCTCATGTTTTTCCCATTTTATTTGGTGGGAGCCTTGCTTATCATGAAACAGAAAAAGACGGCTTCCTTTGTGAGACATGGTATGAATATACTCTGGATCATATTCTCACTTTTGATGAGGCTTTCTCAGCTACAAGATCGGGGGAGAGTGTTCCATTGATATGAACTGTCTCTTGGGTGCTATCTTATCTGCATTGCTAATCTCTTGTGTTTGTCTACTTTAAAGGAGGTGTTTATATCTGCTGATTTCAATACACTTAATCTTATTTGAACATGCAAATGAAGACCGGGGACATAGGCCTTGATCAAATACACACATCTTGCCTATCACTATAATAGCCCCATCATCCTCCTCCCCCCACCACACTCACACACACACACACACGCACGCAGACACATGCACAAACACACACACATGCACACAGACAGACACATGCACGAACACACACACGCCAGGAGCTACCATTCACACAGCCCACTTGGCCAGCATGTCGGCTGATGAGGCCCAGAAGCCTGCTGTGCGTAAAATCACCTCCCAACACCATTAGGTGTATCCCACCAATCAGGCGCTTTGGTTCTGAGACAGACAACAGTGGTTGTAACACACGCCATTCTCCCCTTCATTCAGCCCTGGTGTGGAGAGCTGCATTTAGGCAGGAACAGAAGAAGACTGGTCATTTCCTGCTCGAAAGGCGGAGTCTCCCGGACACACTGAAAGCATCTCACGGTAAAGAGAGATATTAAGGGTCAATTCAAGTAATGGCCTCCATTACAGAAGACATATGTTCTGCTGTAAAACGGAGAACTAGGAGGGTTTTGGGGAATTAAACCTGACTGGACAGTCGGTTGAGTAGGACACTGGATTGGAGTCTAGTTTGGTGCAGTCTAGTTTGGTTTGGTTAAAAGTTTGGCTTAGTTTCAATAGAGTGGTTTGGTTCTTTATAATTATTATCAGGGACGTTTCTAGGATTGAAAGAAAGGGGGGGCTTAGCCCCTGGCATTTTCTGTCGACGGACGGGGGGGGGGGGGGGGGGGGGGTAGTCGCACCGCAGTCCGATGCGAGCCAGCGATTCCCATAGACATCCGTTTTTCACTCGTTTTTCGAACTTGTGGGTTACATTTTTGACGCTCAAGTGACCGACATTTCACCGAGAGCATCCGGTAATTTTTCGAAATAAAATATTGCTATTAATTATCGTGTTTCTTCGGCGGCCCGATAATAATCCCGATAATTATTTAGGGGGGCTGAAGAACATTTAGGGGGGGCTTCAGCCCCCCTAAAACAGGGCTAACGACGCCCATGATTATTATTAGCTAGGTTGAGCAACACTGGTTAGTAGTGTGCTTAGAGTACTGGTTATCGCGAGCGTTTGAAGTTCTTCATGCAGCCATACTAGGTCAGGCGAGTCTGCCCATGAATACTAGTGTTTAGAGTCCTTCTTGCAGCTGTGGCCTCGAGCCTCCCACAGGACACATCAGTAAACGCAGCATTAACACAGCCAATAAAGCCAGTGGCCGCTAGATAACACCCATCAGTCAACACAGGGATCAGCAGCAGGCCTGCCCCTCTGTCCTCCATCCCACCACCCATCCCCTCCCTCCCCTCCCTTCCCTTCCCTCCCTCTCTGTGTTTGTGTCCAGTCCTCTTGGGAGACACCCGCTCTTTCTGCCTCTCCTGGACATGGGCTCTGACTCTGAAGAGGTCAACACAAAGAGCAGGAGAAGAGAAAAAGAGGGGGGGGGGATGAAAAGGGGAGGGAGACTCGAGAAGCGACCAGGGTGAATGAGAATGAGAGAAAGAAGAGAGGCAGTGACAATTAAGTCAATACTGTGGGGGGGGGGGGGGGGGGGGGCATGCACTGTGCTTCGGGCCACAACAAAGCTAGCTGAAAAGAAAAGAGGATGAGAAAGAGGGAGAGACTTAGGCAACGCAGGGAGAGAATGAGATTGAGCGTAAGGGAGAGAGGGAAAGGCTGAATGGTAGCTGTGAAAAGAGACGAGCGCGTAAAAGAGCACGGAAGGAAAAAAGGAGGGAGCGAACGGGGAAGGGGTGAGAGAAGGCGAAGGACAGAACCCGAGAGGACGGGGAAGAAGAGAAGTGGAAGGTGTGCGCGGAGAACGGGGAGCGAACAGGGAAGAAAGGGAGATAAGGTAAAGGCACAAATAAAGCAAGCCAGGACAAAGTGAGAGCAGGGAGAAGGATTACTGGAAGATGTTACGGCTATCCTGAGCCAGAAGGGATGAAGCCATACATGTGAGAGTGGGAGGCAGGGGGTAAAGAAAGGGGGTAAAGGAAAGGGGAGGGAGAGGGGAGAACACTCTTAAGAATCCGCTAAGAGATTCTCCCACCTACACCGCGAGCATGTGGGAGGAGTGAACTTCCCTCCAGCCTGTTCTAGCTCGAGGTTGCGCGTGTCTGTTTGTGTGCGCGCGCGTGTGGGTAACAAACCTGTGAGTTGTAACGTTGACAAGGTGGCAAAGGAGGAAGTCCTCCAAGGGGCAGAGGCAAACTTGAGAAGAATTACCAGGGGAAGCCACCCCCAGTCTCCTCTCCTCTCCTAAGCTTTATGACGCTGTGTCTGGCCAATACACAAACACCTCATTGACACCTCACCCTCAACAATCACGCCGCCAGACAAACATTCAGTCTGGGAAACGGACACACCCTGGATCCAATCCACGCCTTCGAGACATCACATAAGACACACCTCCCTCGGCTCCACAAATCATAGACCGCAATGAGACGCCTCCTTCTAGCTCAAATATGCTCCTATTGGAGCTCTGTTCTTGTGTGCAGACTTACAGGAACTTTTTAAGGCAGGTGGGTATTTCCCCTTCTCCTTTTTCAATCCATATAAGCTCTGCTTCTCTCCTCCGGGTTCATCGCTGGGTTGTTCTGTGCCATCTCAATTGGCTGGTGACAGTTCTGGCCTTGAGGTATGTTTATGCATGGTTGTGTGTGTGTGTGTGTATGTGTGTGTGTGCGTGGAGGCTTCTTTCTGCTGTCTTTGAGATAAACGTCAGGCCCTACAGGTAGTTCTGGCTCCTCTATCAACACAGCCATTGTTCCTCTTGCCAACTGTCACCGTGCAAACCTCAGCCTGACCACAGACGGACGACGTTTTCAACCTTGTTAAGGGGGAACAAACCCTGCCTCGCCCCTCCCACCCCACCCCTCCTCTGCAACCCCAAGGGAGGGTTATTCACCTCTTACCACAATCGCACTCTTGCAACCCTTATCTTTCTGTCTCCGATTCTCTGTTTGTCTCCCTCCATTTTCCGATTCAGTGTTTTTCTCCATTCCTCTCTGAGCTCAAATGAAAATGTGTGTATTCCTACAGACCTGTTGTCAGTTGACTACAAGATGGTGGTCTATGATTGTAATGAAATACACTATGAGAAAAGCGAAGGAATGTAAGTAAGTATAAGTATTTCTGCTTTGTAACAGAGCAGTATGTCATTATGTAATTGTCATTCCCAATGAGACACCCTGCAATAGGCTTTCTCCTCTCTCCTTGTCCCCTATCAACCTTTTTCCAATTACCTGTCTTGTCTCCCTTCGAAATCTATCATAATCGTCGCCTAGGTAACTGGTTGCATCCACCATTGGTTTCTGCACATTGTTAATGTAATTATGCACCAATGGGAATTCTTCAGAGGCTTGGGGGCGGCAGGCTGGGGGGTGGGGGACATGCTAGGTGGAATCAAATTCTGATCAACCAATGAGGAAGGAGACCAAAAAGAGCCATTTGTCAAGGTATCTTTGGTGAAGTAAACTCACGTGTCAAGACGAAAGCATGTTGGGTTTCAAGCAACATTTCACAGGGTTCTAGGAGAAGTCTAACCTGTTCCTCTGTCACGAAGCCATTTCAAACTGTAATACAGAGTATTTAAATTGATTTTTAGCATCATATCAACGCTAACACGCAAACCCACCAGCAGCGATTACGGGGTGCCATTAGATGTGTAGCGTCCTGTGTGGTGGGGCCATCGGGCTGTCATCTCTCTCTGTACGGCCGACTGGTCCGAGGGCCACCTGCTGTGACTATGGAACAAAACACCGCACCGTCAATCCTCCCTCCCCTCACCTGCTGTGTGCACTGTCTGAGACACAACAAACAGACAAACAAACACTGGGTTGTTTACTCTAAACATCCCTCATGCCTCACTGTGACCTCCATCCTCACCACGAGCGAATGACCCGTTAGCATAGCGCCATTTCAACATAATTTGACTTCCCTGGACTCTCTCCGAGACCGATTTGCGCCGTGAGGCTACAGTTTTCCTCATTTTGATCGAACACATACAGGATGGGAAATCATGCGGGGCGGCGGAGCGTGCAAACGCACACTCATGTGCACAAACACGTGAACAAACACATGCGCTCTCTCACAAACATGAGCACACACATTCCAAGGCCACAGATCAACGTATGCAGGATAATAGAGATTTGATTGGTGAGGAGCTATAGCATGGGCTGCCTGTCATCTCTATAGCCCACCCATGATGAGCGAAGACCACTGTTTCTCTGTTCCTTCTTTTCACAAGCGGCCCAGCTGGGCTCCAGAGCTGTCTGCCCCCAGAAGAGGAGCCTCCATAGATCTGGGAGATCTGCAGGACAAAGAAGCCGAGGCCAATTTTCTTTTCTGACTGACAAAACATCTTCTTGGCCCGAAGCCTCAAAGAGGCACAACCTCCACAGAGAGAGAAGAGAGAGAGAGAGGAGAGAACAGAGAGATGACAAGAGTCACCTCCAGGAGAGATTCTCTTAAAACTGGCAATGGCCCTACAGGGGGAGAGGGTGTGGGGCTATGGCACACACACACAGGTTTACAAAAGGAACACTGTTGTGTGTGTGTGTGTGTGTGTGTGTGTGTGTGAGAGAGACACTTTGAATTTTTTCTTCTTCCTTTTCACATCGCCAACCAAATAACATCTAAACAGGCACAGTATGGGGTGGTAGTGAATGCGCAGAGTTGGGTGGACTAAGATTCACAATGGCAGTTTGTTCAGCGTTTGCATCGAACTGAGATCCTTTCCCTCCACACAAAAAAATGTTCGTTGTAACTTCCTGAATTGTAATATTATTCTGCCATTCACTGAGGTATATAATGTAGACTATAGTCATGTATGTTGTATTTAGCCTGTTCATTTCGGACCATTGTCTTGGAGCTGTTAAGTCGTTCCATTCAGGGAATGTGTATTTGCCTGCTATTGACGAGTAGGCCTATTTGACGTAATTATGCCAATTTAATTCGCAAGTAAGTGGCTTTGTTATTCACGCTACAGTCGACGCACGAATCTCAGAGGGAGAAGTATTTCTTGTCGTCGGAGACCAGACCAACCTTGATGTACCTCATTCTACACAGAACAGTCAGTAACCAAATGCGTTGCAGTACTGTTTCAGTAATAATTATACATTATTTTAACAATCGACGATAGTATATTAGGATTCAAATTCCAAATGATTTTATCAATCGACGATAGTGGATTCGTTTAAGTTCAGGGTAAACGATCCCGCCAGACAATTCTTGACACACTGACGAAAGTTACAGACGACACTGTCACCCTACACACTTGCAGGCAGGGGGGGGGGGGGTGTTTGTTATTGGTGGTGACGTATCACAGCCCTCAGCCCCCACCGCGGAGGCTTGTCTGTGCAAACCCGAGACTGGTCTTTCGCTCAGTGTATATTCTGGTCGTTATGGCGGAGGGACGTGGAGAGCTACCGCCTCAGCCGCAGCTTCATCTCTCTTTACCCCCGGCCAGCAAGCGACCGTGCTTGCGCCCGGCTCCGCGAGGTCCTGGTCCGGGGCCTGGACACGGTTTTTCGAACTCCCGCTATCGTAGCCCGGAATCTCTGTTGGACTGCGCTGCGAAAGCCGTAGCGGAGAAATGGGCCTTCGAGAGGGTGGAGGAGCGCTTCGAACGGATCCCAGAGCCAGTACAGCGCCGCATAGTATACTGGTCCTTTCCGAGGAACGAAAGGGAAATATGTATGTATTCGTCGTTTCAGTGCCGTGTTGCCGGCGAGGAGGGTCCGGCGGCAGGCGCAGGAGCCCCCGCTGGATCTGGGTCTACCCCCGGAGGAGTTCCAAGCAGTACGGCGGGGACCACAGGGACAGGGGCCACAGGAGATGGACTGCCTTTCCGCAGGGGCATCCGGCTATTGGAGACCGGTTGTGTAGAGAATGTATTACAAGTCGGTAAGTGGAACAAATTCAGTTTTATATAACAGTAGCCACATGTGATGCACCTATTACCTCGATCAAGGAGGACACGGTTTTACCCGAGAAAGCTATTGAAGTTTTCAAAAAACATAAAAAGTAGGAAAACTCAGCACTAGGAGGGTTTATGACACCTACAAAACCGCTTCAAATATTCTTGCCAGATTAAATAGTTTAGTCCAGCACCAACAGTATCTTTACAAATTACTATATTAATTAATTAATATAACGTTTCTCGAGGAGAGCAAGGGTAGTCTACAACATCGGACCGGATCAGCTGCTGTTTAAAAATTAAAGGTCTGTCCGTTGCCTTTGTGTAGGTTTTAGTGGCTCCGTGACTACATTTTTGGGGCGTTTTTACTCATAATCTTTGCGTCTACAGTTTGAAATACGAATCGACATTTTCACAACCCCCCAAGCTTATACGCTTAGAATGAGCCAGGCTACGTTGTTGAGTCGATCCAGGCTGTGTGCTGGCAACAATCAGCACTTTTCTCTCTCTCTTTCTCTCTCTCTCTAGTCGGGGCTATTGAAGGCTCCCCTTTCAGTGCTCGGAGAGGGGGATGAAACGTAGGCAACGCGGATACAATAGATCCCTATTAGCGGCAGTTTTCTATACATTGGTTTTAATCATAGGACTCATTTCTGTTTTAGCATGGGCGAAGGGTTTGCCTGTGTTTAGGACAAAGACAGTTAGCGAGTCTCTTGTTATAATTAAACCAACATAATCCGCTTTGATCCAAATCCCATATCTTTTGTTGGTTTGCTGGTTGGACAGGACAAAGGAACGGAGTAACCGTAGTGAAGAAAATATTTGCGATTATGCATTGGCCAAGTTTGGATGAATCAGTGCCTTCCATCCGACTGTATCATCTTTGGTCCGGGAAGCAAAGCATTTGTCTTCGGCTGGTCCAACTGCTACACAATAGCTTCCCAGTTGAGATGATCGATATCCGTCTCGCATTTCCAAGGCAATCATTGCAGAACAGCCACACAGCCGTTGGGTTCATTTCAAACAAAGGGACGTTTCGCGAGTAGCGATCTTTACCGACTTCATGTTACATTTCGTGAATCTACCACTGTTTAAGCCTGAAAGTGTTTTTAAGAGAGAATGTTTAGCTATAAAACACTGGACGTTTGCGATTGCCCTCTTTTGTCCAGAGCCACATGCGATTCATGTGGCTTTGAGAAGTGGAACACGAACACGATGAAAGCAGCTTTGGCCAGGTCCCCCTGAATAACCTTAGATAAGGCAACGATGTGTATTCTATTCAACGTTAGGTTGAAAATTGCGTTGAGGTTATTACATATAAGTTATGTTTACTGTTGGTTAAATATGGGTTGTTTAAGTTATGTTGCTATTTATATCAGTATTATTTTATATCTTAAAAACAATATAGGCTCCGACACACAACAGGAAATACATTGAAACCATGTGGGGCCATTTAACCCCCTTCTCATCCCTCCAAAATGTGGATTTATTTATAAAGGCATCTGGGAGTGTGTGTGGTACAGCATGATCTTAGCAGAGAGGGAATCATCTTCACTTGAAATTTGAGTGACTTACTGCCAGGAAACACTTCCAGACCAACCAGACAGTCAAGGATTTTAGGATCGCCCAAGGTCATCAAAGACTGGTCACATTTCAGGGTCGTGGAAATAACTTAAGGCTCTCTGGTATAAGTAATGAGCTAGCAAGCTAACTAGGGAGATAGCGTCAGTCGTGTTTGAGAATAACCAGTCCATTCTAACCTGGGCTTGGAACCTCCCTCTCGCTTTTTGTTCAGTTGACACTGACAGTAGATACCAGGCCTGATGACCTGTTGTCTACTTTGAGTCTCTTTCCTCCTCTGCATCCTCCTTTCTATCCTGCCTTCCTCTACTCTTTTCTCCTGCCGTCTTCCTGTTTTCACAGGCCATTCCCATCACACTGTCACCAGGGCTGTAAATCATCTTGAACAATACAAGTTCAATCCCTTACTCAGCTTTCTGGTTTAACAGATATTGCATCATATTGTTGGCCGTTAATGTGAAATGTGGATCAAGATCTTGTCACTGAAACCAAAAAGGATTGCTATTTATAGCACTTGGTCTTGGAATACACAGATGTAAGGGTGCATATCGGCCATGGATGAGAGATGGGGTTCAGTTTAGTTTGCAGATAAAAGCTTTTGTCTGGCATGCATAGCCTCATAGGCCTACTGTCTGCTATTGAACACAAGCTAATCACCGCATTGGCCTGCACTGATAATCTTCCCTGGGGTTTAAGTCATTATTAGAATAATCAAAGCTAGTTGTGTGTGTGTGTGCATAAATGTGTGAGTGTGTGTAATCCCCCCATCCCCCACACACATGAAGAGAAGTGCCCCATGTTGTCTTATAAAGTCCTCAGAGATAGAGGGAAAGAGATGGTGGGGGAGACTGGGGGGGGGGGGGGGGGGCAGCTTTTAGTCAGGCCTCAGGATTATTGGGTCATGCTTTGTTACCCAGCGGTAGAAAAACCCCTTGTTCACAGACAGGAGAACCGGGCTGTGTGTGTGTGTGTGTGTGTGTGTGTGAGGGGTTGAGGGCGTATGGTGTTGCGTAACGCCATGGTATCCCCCTCTTTTCAAAGGGTGACTGACTTCTACCGAGACATAATCAGAGCCCTGAAGCATTAGGTCTGTGCTCCGGCACGGTAAAGTCAAAGTTCCAACATTTTCCCTGGTGTGTGCTTTCATTCCATTGGGGATGTGAGGTTTGATTGATGTTTAAACCTTGGGGACGTGAGGTTTGATTGATGTTTAAATACTCCTCTTATATTAGACTCTATAATCTTACTCCAGGGTTGACAGGAAGTGACATCACCATTTGTTAAATTCCCACCACCTCCAACATCCCCACCAAAGCCAGATCCTATAACCCCTCCTGGGGTGACTCAGCCAGGCATCATCTACCCCACCTCCACCCTGGGCTGATTGCAGAACAGTCAAAGGTTTAGTGTAGCTCAGCCAAGTAGGATCACCTGCTTGTGTTTCCTGACTTGACGTCTCATTTGTAATGCCTGTATTTTGGAAAGTACTTGCTGTTTCCTAAGACATGGGGAATATGGTTGTTGTTTGAGTTCTTCAGGTCTGGTCAACGTTGCAGTTAAACAGTTGCCTTTGCATCGTGCCTGTATGCTGCTGTCTATCGGTATCCCCTTCCATTTTGGCACTGAGGGAAGTGGAAAAGTTTGGTTCACCTGAAGTCACAACACAACACCGAAAACACATTTACATTTAGCTTATATCCAGAGCTACTTACAGCACATACAGGGACATTCCCCCTGAGGCAAGTTGGGTGAAGTGCCTTGCCCAAGGACACAACATCATGATGCCTTAGCCAGGAATCGAACTGACAACCTGACGTTTACATGCACTACTTTGGACAGGTAAAAACCCGTCTATATGTTTGTTTGCCGAGATCTTGCACGCTCGTCCAAGACTGCAGTGGCTAACGCGTCCATCTCTAGTACTGTGAGATCCGAACACTCAGGGCTTTCAAAGGAGTTGTGTTGAGCCATATATTAATTTGTTTCTCCACAGTGATGTCATTTGCTAACGAGGCCTAGATATGGTGTTCTCAGCTCTCCTTCTCTCCCTGAGTGCCACTGTCATTTCTGGCTTTGTATTCGGGACACATCTTATTCAGAGCCATTGCCGTTTAACAAGGGACCCCTGATTCTGCCTCATCTCCCATCACCCAGACAGACAATATTTAATCAAGGTAATTAATTCCATGCCTGCAAGTCTCAAAGAAAATCAGTAAAACAAATCTTCTCTCCACACTTATTAGCACTCAGGTTTTGAAGGACACAGCCATTAAGAGCCTGTTTTTGTCTCTATCAAAGGATGGAAATGAATTTGATCGAGAGGGGAGTGGGGGGGGGGGGGGGTTGGGAGGGGCTGCTCGTGGAAAGTCTTTCATGGAAATGGGAACGCTCCATTTGGTGGAGCAAGGTGGAGAACTGGCTTACCTGCCCTCCTGATGTTGCCGCTCTGCTCTGCTGCTTCCCCGGACAGCCTGGAGGCCTTGGCCTGGAATGCTGGAGGGAGGGAGGCTGGCTCAAGCCGTTCTCTCCTTCCTCCCTGGGAACTGATATCTGAACTTTGCATTGATCTCACTTTGTATCGATCCCATGGATGCACCGTTGATCGTTCGTACCCACTGTCCTCTCTAACCTTGCTGATAGACACCTCCCAAACTCCAATCACTTTTGCTAAGCTAACACACTTGCATAAATTGGTCTCTGCATGAATGAACCCCTCCCATCACATGGTCGATTTAGCATTTCTTCTCCTGCAAGTTCGTTTCTGTGTTTCAACGCATCGTCTCAGTTTTTTTTTTTTACCATGAGCTTGATCCACACGCCCGTCCATCTGATCAATGGCGGCCTTGCCCTTTAGCCTTTAGTGCTGCGCCGACCCGATAGCCTCTCTGAGAATTCATCAGCTGTACTTATGAAGAAAAAAAACCCCCCGCCTCGAGCACGTGTTTTACAGTGTCCCTTGTCTTATCATGTGTGTTAGTGTGTGTATGTGTTTGAGGAAGGGGGAGGGGGGGCGGGGATCTAAGGGTGTTTAAAAGAATTTGCTCCATGTCCCGAGGCATGTTCCATGTTGATAATGTTGTAACGTAGCTCCGGTGTCTGCCAGAGGCACGGTCTCCACCCTGCATACCTTCTGTTGGCTACAGTATGTCACAATTCACACTCCACACACACTTTCCTCATATCTTGTCTATGCTGGCACTCACGGCTTGCCGTAGCTCGCACACGCTCCGCTTCCTGCCTGCACAAACACAAACTTGTCAAGACGATAGCAGGAGCTAAGTCCTCCACGTCTACTACATGTCTACTACGGGAACCACCGTATCACCCCGCTCAAACCTCCTCTTTTAGCCCTGAAGAGAAAGCGGTGTTGCAAGTATAGAAATGGTTTACGACGTTCTTGACAGTGTGGTGTTCCTTTAGCAGCGGCGCGTGTGGTTCTAACGCCTCACACCGTTTGTATTATTTCACCGAGCCAGTGTTAGCCCAAAGTGGCTGCCGGTGGCTGCGTGTGACTCAGTGAAAACAGATGAGACACGATGGAGAGATCAGAAACTTCCCGTCCTTTTCATGCAGAACACCCCCCCACCCCCACCCCCCCTCGTGCAGCGCAGACACAGGTTTGCGTTCAACACCCGTGACGCTTTCATCCCGAATCGCCGATACGACCCTCCGCATTGTTCGCCAGCTGGGTTTTGAAGCCGTTCCTGGCTGCGCGTCCCTGAAGGTGAAGGCGTCGGGCTGGGACGATTTTGGAGGCGCCGCCTCTACCTGCCCGGCGTGTGTCCTCGTGTATGTCACTGACAGCTGAGGAAGAGAGGGCTGCTGGACTTGAAAGAGGAGTCCTCCACACAGACAGACAGACAGACAGACAGACGAGTCTGTTACATCCTCATTTGGTTGTGATATGCAAAGGCAGAGCGCTGGGTCCTAGCAGAAAGGGGGGGGTGGGGGGCGGCCTAAGAGAGGGAGGGAGTTGGGAGGGAACAGGCAGGTCAACGCCCGGTCTGCACAACGAGCTATGTTCCCCATGTGTTTGCGCTAACGTGCAGAGCAGCCCTATCACACGGTATCATCTCTCTCTGTCCGTCTCGCAGGCGCTCACATCTTTTATGCAGCAGGTTTTGTGCGCCGGCCTGGGAGGGTGTATTGCCGGTTCACATGGAAACGTCCTTTTCTGTAGCTGGACTACAGGAAGTGATGATGCGCGTTGAAGAAAAGGGTTCAAAAGAACCGACCAAAGAGGCCAAAAGACGCACACTGAGGCAGCTATGTGGGAAAAACAATGCAAACCCTCTCTTTCTTCACTCAGGAATAAAATCCTTTCGTTGATATACAGCAACTGTTGTCACCTCTGTTCTAGACTTCTTGGATTCAGCCCATTTGGAGGACGCGTCTCATAAACGAAACTTTATTGACTCGAGTCCCTTTTATGATGTCTTACTTGCCACATGAATAGTCTTCCTCTGCTCTGTCCTTCGAGTATTGATCAGCTCGGACTGGATTCGTTCAAGCGGAACTGCTCGCTGCGCTGAAGCAAAGCCCCAAAGTGCAGTTGACGGGATGAACACCAAACCCTCTCCAAAAGCACTTGGATGTTCCCGATGTCCTAGCTTAGCTTGGACGCTCCATGCTTCCATCTGGAGACCAGGGCTGTAGACCAAGCAGAGAGAACTGCTGAATGATTCTCTATTCTGCGTTATGTGGAACGGGAAGCTCATTCCATACTCGGGACGGCTGCGGAACCAGCCGGTTTTGTGAAGCTGCAGAATGACCTGGTGTTAAGAGAAGCACACGCAGGTCCAGATCTCAGGTTGTGAGACGGGAATTAGAGCTCCTCAAAGCCAATTACAAGTGACCTTTTTACTTAAGCGTTGTGAAAGTTTCGGCGGCAACCGTGGTTTTCATTGTGTCGCATCGCATGGGCCGTCGAATGTTATAAATGTAAAAGTTCTAAATGACATTTTCCCAACGCCAATGTTCTAGACCAGTGGTCTTCAACCCTGGTCCTCAGGACCCACTGTCCTGCATGTTTTAGATGTTTCCCTGCTCCAACACACCTGATTCTAATGCATGGGTCGTTATCTAGCTCTGAAGAATCCTGGTAAACGATCATGCATTAGAATCAGGTGTGTGGGAAGGGGGAAACATCCAAAACATGCAGGACAGTGGGTCCTGAGGACCAGGGTTGAAGACCACTGTTCTAGACCAGCAGCACAAACGCACCTCTTGATGTGAATGAAGTTCACAGACTCCCATAGAGACTGGCGCTGTTGTGACTCCCCCCCAGGAACGGTCTGTGGCACGTCTTTCGTCGTGCACAGTAGACGGTCCGTGTATTGCGATGACCGCAGGCAGCAACGTCACACTTGCACCGTGACAAAGGAGCGGCGTTGCTGTAAACAAGATGGCCGCCCCGCGATAGCTGCTCCGCCGGGCAAGCGTTCTGTCAGGTGTTCATTTAGCGGTGCCGTCATGTTAACCATGTTACATGACTACCGGCGCTGAAAGAAAATGGAGCCGACAGATTGCTTAGGAAGGTCGTTGAGGTGCACGTAGTTACCTACAGGAGACGGAATTCATTGGTTTAGATTCGACAAGGTTCTCCACCTCGCCAACTGCTCCAATGTTGTAGCCATCTGAATAAACTTACAGTACATGAGGCATTCAAGTACCCCCCTGTAGCACGAAAATCAAACTTTCGGGGGGAAAGGCCTTTTTTCTTCTTCAATTGGCGCAGCAGTAACAGCCTCGGTCAGTGTAACAGGAGTGCTGTTTTATGAAGCACTTGCAAATATAACTGTCTGCTATTATTGCATGTTATGGTCTCGGCCCACTAGCATTATCCAGCTGCATTTCAGTGTTTACCAGAGAGGTGTGCCTGGAAGCTAGATTTGAGTTATAATCCACTCTCCAAGTGAGCCTAGTTTTTTGCAGGAGGGAACTGCTCTCTGTGGTGAATATTGATAGCCTCCTGCAAGTCTGCTGCTGGTTGGAGAAATGCTGCATAATTGTACGGGGGAGGGAGCTCTTTCCCAAGCTCTTGTGCTAAAATGAACATAATACAAATACCAGTGGCAAAGTATCTCTCTCTCTCTCTCTCCATCTGCTGTGTGCCCGTCTATCTCTCTCTCTCCTTTTCTCTCTCGCCCCCCACTTTTCCAGTCGAGGCTCTAATGACAGGCCTGCGTGTTTCTGCAGTGGCTGCGCTGATACGGCCCATTAGACGCTTGCTTCTCCCAGGCAGCCAGATGAATGAACAGACGACTGCAGGGGAAGGGGCGAGGGAGGGAGGGGGGGGGGGGGGGGGGGTGGAGGGGGAGTGGGGGGGTGGGGGGGGGCGCAGAGTAAATAACTAACCTGTCACCTCCCCCACCCCCCCACCAGCAGGGACAAAAAAAAAGAGAGAGGATAAGCCAAAGTACGGGGGCGAGGGGAAAAGAAAGGGAGGGACCTCATTATGCTGTGACACTAGCTGATACCTGGAGACGGGGGGGGGGGGGGGGGAGGTGCCTAGTGACAGGGGAGGGAGGAACGAGGGAGGAAGAAGCTCCGGGGCCACACGCACGCGCAGACAGACGGGATCAGACAGGACCATCTCTCCATCGCCTTCCCACCGGCGGCTCCGCCCCCCTTCTCCTCTGGGCCCCGCCCACCGCAGGGCGTGATTAATGTAGCCGGCAGCCGCAGGGTCTGGTCTGGGCCCCTCTGTCACCACCCCCCCCCCCCCCCCCCCCTCCCGCCCTTCTTGGCATTCGCCCCTCCCACACAGGCCTCTCTCCAAACAGACGCTATCTTCTCCCTCTTATCTCCCTCCCTTCCTCCTTCCCTCATACGCAAACAAAGGTGCCTGAGCAGCTGAGGCCTAGTGGAGATGGCGTTTAACATGGCTGCCAATGCTCCACAGCCTCCCCTATAGGCAGAGGGAAGAGAACTCACCCTGCCCTCCTCATAAACTATCCCTCTAAACCCCAGAGCAGCGTCAGCTTCGTCCTCCATGTCAGCCAGGCCTCCAAGTACGGCAGCTGCCCGGTCCTGAAAGCTTTGCACCCATCAAGCAATGTACATTTTCATTTGTAGCGCGAAACATGCGCTACAATCGCATGGCTGCCCTGGGCCTGTTAAGTCTGCCTTAGCTGGGCCACTGCAGTGTGCGTGCGTGTGTGTGTGTGTGTGTGTGTAAGAGTCTCCTACACCTCTTGTACTGCTGAGAGGGACTCTGACCAGGAAGGTTGTGCTAGTCAGCTAAATTGCACCCAGCAAGTTATTCATCCACCAGGTCCATTCATTCCCCCCCCCCCCCCCCCCCCCCCCCCTGAGTAGAACTCCCTCCCTGGATAGCTAAACCCTGTCACGTTTAGCCCTGAGCCCAGCCTACCTAGCACCCATGCGTGTGCAGTCAATCAGTAACCAGCCCCCCGCCACCCCCCCACCAAACCCCCCCGCCACCCCTACCCAAACACACCGCACATGCATGCACGTACATACACACGCCACCACGTGCGTTTGTTTAGATCCATCAGTATGGATCTCCAGGGTTAACAACCAGCAACGGTTTGGCTCCGCTCTCAGCTCGAGGTTTTTTAGCAGGCAGGTCACATACGCTGCATGGATCAATGGGTCCATGTGAGCTCCGAGCTGTTTGGCTTCTCCGGGTGAGAACGATCGGGCCCACATGTCTAACATGGTGGTTATTAGCTAGCTGGCTAGCTGCCGGGTGCCTGACCTCACCTGTGAGGTAAGGTGGGTTTTTTTTGTAGTGTGTGGTCCTTCAGGCTGGTTACATGAGGAACCAGGGTTTTTTTTTGGGGGGGGGGAGGGAGGAATGAAATCCTGATTTCTACTTTCTTATCTTTTCCCCCCGGACTGTCCCACCCCCCTACACGGCAACAATTCCAAAACGGATCATCTTTATTTTTGATTTTACGTAAAAATTTTCACCTAGTTTCAGTTAGCCTCCAAAAGAAAGATTGGGTTGCACTAAGCACTTTTTTCTTCTGCCCAGCCAGCAGAATCTTTCAGTGTGTGTGTTGTGTGCGTGTGTGTGTTATCTTCAGAATAAAACTGCCTGCTGTCACAATAGGATTAAAGCTCAACATATGAAAAAGGCAATTAAACATGATCTAATCAGATTTCTTTGTGGAGCGAAAGCGGGAGGGATTATAGTTATACATTATATAGAGTGAGAGTTCTGACAAAGTTACATGTCAGAAGGATACCAAGTCATCTGCTGTTGTTTCCATCCAGCAGTGTGTGTGTGTGTGTGTGTGTGTGTGTGTGTGCGTGTGTACAGTATGTGTTTGTTGCTAATGTGTTTTCTTCCTCTTTGTGTCCGGAGAACATGTATCTATCGAACAGATAAGCAACTTCCCATCTCCACGTCCAAATAAAAAAAGCCCTGCCTGAACACAGACGTGGTCCTCACCCCTGTGTTGCATAAAGGACATTAGAAGATGACTGATCTCCATGGCGCCGCATTGACGGATTCAATCTGGCCCTGCATTGAAGCGACACCGTACACAATTTGTTTTCATCAACAGAAAATGGTATCTAATCCTGGCCACACAAAGGCAGCCTAATGAAAGGCTGTGGCTGCCTGTGGCCATGCCTGCTCTAGCAGCTCTGCCTGCACCAGCTCCCAGCTGAAAACAGGTGCTTCCCTCTCGTCCCTCTTTTCACACTGAATAACCCATTTTAAAGAATATTCATGACTGCTACCTTTCATCGTTTTTTCCTCACTTGATTCCAGGGGCAGTGAAAAGGGAGGGAGGGAGGGAGGGAGGGAATGAAAGGGGGTGGGGGAGGTGGGTGGGAGAATACAAAAAACGTCAGCAAGTAAATCACTGTGTGATTGAAGAGGCTTTTTCTGGATAATTCTGTTTGATTGGAGACTCAGCCTTTCATTATGAACCCTCAGTCCAACAGGGAGAAGACGTCTTCTACTCTCTCTCTCTCTCTGTCTCTCTCTCTCTCTCTCTCGCTCTCTCTCTCTCTCTCTCTCTCTCTGTCTCTCTCTCTCTCTCTCTCTCTCGCCCTCTCTCGCTCTCTCTCTCTCTCTCTCTCCATGTATCTGCTCTCTGTGTCGTCTCATCTGGTTGTCACAGGAGCTTTCAAACTCTCTCCCCAGCAGAAGACTCTTTGTCCCCTCCCCTCCTCCTCTCTTCTCTGTCTCCCTCTCTCTCTTTCTCTCCATCTGAGCCAGGCCTCGACAGAAGTCGGCAGGAAGGCGGCGGCGTTCAGAGCGCTACAGGGCTGCCGGCGATGAAGGAGCCCTCAGCCAGGCCTGTTTCCCAACGTTGCCTGTTCTTTCGGCACCTTTAGAAGTCGGAAGAACGGGGGGGGGGGGGGGGGGGTGTCCAGTCAGGACGCGACAGTAGGATCGGTTACAGAAGTCCATCTCAGTCAAAGCCTGTTCTGCGTTCTCTGTGGACCGTGCGCAGCTTCGAGTGTGCACACTGGCTCCTGCCCGACTGGCAATTAGCTAACTCACTTGTTGTTCGGGGGCAACCCAGCACTGCTGTTTCTCTGTAATCTTATTCAGCCTAAGCGGGATTGACAGAGCCCCCATGTTCAACGTACAGCGGCGTCTAAAACAGGCACGTATGCTAAGGGAGCGACGCAATAAATGCCTTCGAAGTGATCGGTAACCGCGGAGTACGACGGATTCTTTGTGTTCCTGAAACAGTCACGCTGTAGATCTGCTCTGTGGGCCCTGGGCCGGTGCTACGCATGCTCTCCAACTGAGATGGGCCCTGTTAGGGACTTGAAAATCAAAGGTGTGCGACGCAGTTCCCACTCCCTCCTGCAACAAAGGCTGGCTGTGCCGGGAAGCCCTAAGGGGAGAGGGCTGGGGTTAGCAGGAACAAAATAAAATCAGACCTCATCAAGTGTCCAGACCTAGTCCTCACACACACACACACACACCACACAGCACCATTCTGCCACCATTTTGTCCACATAATTAGACCAACCGAACAGCGACAAGTGACAGGACAGGCCGACACTGACACAACACGCAACACAAATACTTGGACTAATTACATGTAATTGATTGATTGATTGCTAGAAAGAACTGAATTGTGATATTGTGGGTTGCTAGGTGACATTCAGAGCACTGCTGGGGGGGGGGGTCTGGGGTATTCAGTCAAGCCTCACTGGTGACGAGAAGGCTAAAGAATGTCTTTGATATAGAAGACGACGGCTCATGCAGCTAGCTTCAAGGAACCTGCCTGGACACTGCTCTAATAGTGTCTATACACTGCTGCTGGGTACAAGAGACAAGACAAATGACTGCTCTATTGTGTACCTGTGCATGTGTTGTGCGCCTCCTTGTGTGTGTGTCCCTCCCCGTTGTCTGTTCCTAGTAGTATCCGTCCTGTCTGGGGAGTTTGTGGGTTTCCCCCAGCTGTCTCCCTGTTCTCCCTCAGGTCCTCCCTCTCTCCATACACTCCACCCACGGACCAATCGCAGGCTGCCTCGGATGTGTCACCAAAAAGCCCCTCGTCTTTGAAGTCCAGTGGAACACCACAATGCTTACCTGCCTCTCAACCTCCCCCAACCCCCCCCCCCCCCCCCCCCCCCCCAGTCTGAAAACCTAGAGCTGGTCTTTGTAGCTGCAGCCTTGAGCCTTTGTAACCCCAGTACTTCAAAGTTATGCCGTGCCTCCTTCCAGTCGAGGACAGTAGATTTCTATTATGGTACCGTCAAGGGTTGAACAGCATGAGAGGGGATATTTGAGACCCTGCCTCTCCTTTTACACATGGTCATCCTGACACGGCTAGTATCTGCCCTGAGCAGCCATTCAGGCCCCTGGGTAGACGCCATTTCGGGTCAAATGGCGCTTTTCCACCGCATGAAATCAGCTCGCCTCGCCTCGCATTTTTGGCGTTTCCACCGCAGTTCCATGGTACCTGGTACCTGCTAGCGGGTACTTTTTTGGTACCTTCTTGCTCTAGGTACCAAGCGAGCTTAGTCGAGCTAAAAGGTGACGTCGGCAGACGGCCGGCCATTGATTGGCCAGAAAGTGTGACGAGTCACGAGAGCGACTTAAAGCAACAGCGTCGCAGCTTTTTACTATCAGATACAGTCCATTAAACCAACAGTCTACAAGCTTTTTAAAAATCAGATAATTTACAAAAGAGTTCGTCAACATGGCTAAAATTAAGTCTTCGCCGTGGACCACATCTGAGGTGCAGACGTTTCTGTGTCTTGTGGCCGAGGATAGACTAACTCTGGTCGCGTAAAAAATACGTCACGGTCTACGTCACGCCCCTTTCGCCGACGACCAAGAAGTACTATTTGGGGTACTATTGCGGTGGAAAACCACCGGTGTTTACGACTAACCGAGGCGAGTCGAGTATAGTCGTGCTACATTTACGGTGGAAAAGCGCCAAAAGACAGATTGCGTCGTTGGTTTGAGTGGAGCGTATCTGCTGCGGATGTCTTCGGATCGCCGTGGCGGCTGTCCCAAGGAGCGCCGAGGCGTCCTGGGTTGTCACTGCGCGTGGGTGCGCGTGCGCACGCGTCTTTACCCTTGACGATTGAACGAGAAAAGGGAAAAATCCTGCTTTCATCTCATTTGTCTATTAATAACTGCAGAGAAGCACTCTCTCTCTCTCCCCCACCCACCCCCCCACGACCCCCCTCCATCACTCCCTGCATTATTAACGAGCCCTCTTCCCAATTAAGAGGGATGAGGCGACTCTGGAGGATGTTTGTTGAGGTAAGATCTCTGATTAGCATATCTGATGGATCTACCTTTGCAACGCTGATTAAACCCTTCCAATGTCCCCAGAGCAGCCCCCCCCCCCCCCCCCCGCCCCCAAAGTGGCACAGAGACCAGGCCTCAGAGCCTGAGCATATAGGCCTGCTAGGCAGAAATGGTGACAGTGAAGCAAGCGTAGCATTTGCAGTTCGTCTCTTTTTTTTATTTATTATAAAATCATAGTCATAGTAGTAGACAACTTAGAGTAAGTACAGGGACATAAGGGAGGCAAGTAGGGTGAAGTGCCTTGCCCAAGGACGCAACGTCACATAGCCACAGCCGGGTTTGAACTCACAACCTTCCGCTCGTGAGGCCAGCGCCTTGACCTGCTGAGCCGTCTGACTCAAAACTTGCTAGCACACACTCACACTGACACACACAAGGAGGCTAACACTACTTCACAGACCCACACGCACACGTATTAGCCTCTAACTGTACTGCCAGTTAGGCATGCTAGGACAGTCTGGCTAAGCCCTATTGCTGCCTGCCTGCCTGCACCCGTGTGGGAAGAACCTGTTGTTTTCTCAATCTATACATTTGAGAAAGTTGAGTCAAGTTTACTGGGCAATGATTGGGGGGGATTAGGACGTGGATAACAGGATTAGTGTTCTTAGCATCCAGGGGACAGGGGGGAGACAGGCCCCCTCCCACTGCAAGGCAACCTTCCGAAGACAAGGGGTAGCCATTGGTGTGCGTTAGGACAACTATCTCACGCACACGGATGCATGCTCACTAACACACCCCAGCTTTGTACAGGACCGCGGGCGGAGAAGTGTTGACTCATCGGGCCAGTCCCCCACGCTGAGCTTGGATTCTTGCCAGTCAGCGCGTGGGACCTTATAAATAGTGGGTGTGGACCGTTGGGCCTTTACCTGTTTTTACCTTTAGCCTAGTCTGTGTGTTTTGCCCCATGAGCGGAAGGTTCCAAACCCTGGCTGAAGCTATGTGACGTTGTGTCCTTTGGCAAGGCACTCCACCCTACTTACCTCAGGGGGAATGTCCCTGTACCTGTTGTAAGTCACTTTGGATGAAAACAATAATAGTCAGCTAAAGTTTATTCATTTAATGCTTGAATATTATATTATGTTAATGCTGGTGCTCCTCTGTGTGTGTGTGTGTGTGTGTGTGTGTGTGTGTGGGGGGGGGTGTCTGTGAAGTATTGTTAGCATCCTTGTGTGTGTGTGTGTCCGTGAGTTTTGTGCTAGCATGTTTTGTATTCTTTTTAAATGTATGTATATTTTAATCGATGTTTTTATGACATTTTAATCTGTTGTTTGCTTCCCATTGTAAAGCGCTTTGTGACCCTGGTCTGCGAGGGGCGCTATATAAATAAAGTTTACTTACTTACTTACTTACTATTCGTGAAGGTGAACCTTGGAGGTGTCTTCTCTGTTGTCCTCGCAGAAGTTGCGAGAGTGACCGGTCTGCGTTGGTTTGAGTTCTGGCTCTGCGAGTGATTATTAAGGTCTGGCTGGTAGGCAGGGCAGCTGGTGAGAGTCTCTGTGGACTTGGATGTCAGCACAGATGACGTGGCAGGCAGGTGCTGCAGAGGATATAGGTTTACAATACCCGGGCCAGAGCTGCAGGCCTACTGCAGAGGGTATGGTAATGATACCCAAACTGCTGCCGAGGCTAGGACAACTCTGCCTGTTAATTCTGTATGTTAGCCACCGCAGTGTCCGTATGCTGGCCACAGAAAGGAAACAGCACACCAACTGACCGTTTTACTCTTTAAAAGTGCATACGCGGTCATTTACATTGACTCATTTAGCAGACGCTCTTATCCAGAGTGACTTACAGCAAGTACAGGGACATTCCCCCCTGAGGCAAGTAGGGTGAAGCGCCTTGCCCTAGGACATAACGTCATGTCGACACAGCCAGGGTTCGAACCAGGGACCCTCTGATTACTAACCCGACACCCTAACTGACTGCGCCACATGGCTCGTTAGCAGACTCGTTAGCAGACGCAGATCACAGCAGTCGGGTCGGTCGGGGTAACAGGCTCTGTTATTTCTTTCCTCTTTTCTTTCTCCCTCTTTTTCACGTCTTTCTCACCATTTTCCATTTCCCCCCCCTCGTTGTCATGCAATATCGGAAGATGGCTCAGTGCCCGGTTCTGCTCATTGATGTCTCCCGCCGTCCCTCCACAATCCGTGGCACCGTCGCCCCTCCCTCCCTCCCTCCCTCCCTCCCTCCCTCCCTCCCCCCCCCGTCACTCCCTCCGTCTCCTTGTCTCTCTCCCCCTTGGTTCCAGTGAAGTCCACATCCTCGTCTCGCTGTTGCCGTGGCGAGGGAGGCTGCATGCGACCCAGGAATGCAAGCATGCACATTCCTACACACTCGCACACACACACACACGCACCCGCACCCAGACAGCCACCCAGGGCCCTGCCAGCTCGCTGGGTCATTGTGTTTGGCGCGTGGCCCTGTTAGGGAGGTGCCCCCCCCCCCCCCCCCCCCCCTGCTCCCAGACCACTACCCCCCCAACCCCCCCCTGCTCTCTCTCTGTCTTCTGCACACACACAAACCCACACACACACACAACTCTTGTACAAACACACATTCATCTGCCAGGCTCCAGCCTTGGCAGACAACTCATGCTGAGTAAGGACAACCCCCCCCCCCCCTCTCTTTTCTTATTCTCTCTCTTTCTCTTTCTCTCTCTCATTCTTTTCCCCCTCCCTCTCCCTTGCCAGGCTGCAGCCCTGCCATTAATCTTCTCCTCTGGTTGGCCACCTGTACAAAGATGAACTAACCCTAATCACAACATGTCTGCTCCCCACGGCATGTTAGAGCCCCTTTTCCACTTTGGAGTCCATTCTTTTGAGGTTTTCCATGAGGGGCGGTTATTTGACAATATTTTGGGGGTTTTTTCTAACCGTTTAATCCTGTTGTGAAATGCCCCCCCCCCACCCCCCCCTTTCACGTGTGGAGCAACCCTTCCTCTGCTGGTCTGGCGGGGGGTGCGAGCTGGAACGTCCCGGAGTGTGGAGAGGCTGGAGGTGGAGCTGCTGTGGCTGGTTAGTCAGCTACACGCAGTGGTTCTCAATCCTGGTCCTCAGGGCCCACTGTCCTGCATGTTTTAGATGTTTCCCCCTTCCAACACACCTGATTCAAATGAAGTGTAATTATCAGGCTTCTGCCGAGCTTCATAGTGACTCACTCAATTGAATCAGGTGTGTTGGAGCCGGGAAACATCTAAAACATGCAGGACAGTGGGCCCTGAGGACCAGGGTTGAAAACCACTGAGCTACAGTACGGCCTAGCATGGCACAGAGAAGGGAGTTTCACAATCCCCACACCTCAGCCACATTCCTCAGTGTGACGTCAGTTCCTCCTTTTGTGCCGGTCGGATCATCGTAGCCTGTGCTGTAGGCTAGCCTACATGCTGATACAGGCGGCTTGGAGGCCGATGTTTAAAACGAGCCCCAAGCGAGCACAGCAACGCCATTGTTTACGGGCAGAGAAGCCTGTTCAGTGACTGTACACAGCTATGATGACAGTTGGTAATTCGAGAGGCTTGCTGTGTTGTGCAATTGTGCTTTCTCCAAAGTGTGGAGTCATCCGTCCCCCCGCGGATCTGAAGCGAAGGAATGAGAAAAAGGATTAGGGAAACTCCCTCAAACTCCCAACTAGGATATTTAGAGCGTAACATTTTTCGCTGCATTCAGAGAGAGAGGGAATTAAACTTTAAGTGTAGCGTCCGAGGGTGGAAAGAATTGCTTTTTTCCCCCGGCAGCATGTTTATTTTTAATAAAACAGGAGCATGGGTTTATAATATTGTCATAATAGAGAGGTTACTTCTCTTTTAGCTAGCTTATACTGTATGAATCCACTTATTTGGTGGACACAACAGCCTCTGGTATCTCAATTAGTTGTGATTGTTGTTCCTGGAGTGGTCAGTGTTTATCTACAGCAGTGGTTCTCAATCCTGGTCCTCAGGGCCCACTGTCCTGCATGTTTTAGATGTTTCCCCCTTCCAACACACCTGATTCAAATGAAGTGTAATTATCAGGCTTCTGCTGAGCTTCATAGTGACTCATTCAATTGAATCAGGTGTGTTGGAGCAGGGAAACATCTAAAACATGCCAGGACAGTGGGCCCTGAGGACCGGAATTGAGAACCACTGGTCTACAGCATGCCAGCCTTTGCTCAGGCCTATAATCTGAAGGCTGAGGTAAAAGAAAAAGCAACCCTACTGTCTAATAGGAGGGTGGAAGAGGGTATGCTGCCAGCAACCTCTCTTACTTTAGGCCTCTCAGTCACTGAGAGGCCCCCAAAAAAAACTTTCAGCGAACAACATTCCTTGTGCCGTTTTGCCGAGAAAATGCAACAGGTACCTTGTCAGAAAGGGGAAAAACCTGTTGTTTTGTACCGTATAACACTTGTTTTCACTCGGTTCAATTCAAAAGAAACTTCGGTCATTGTGAAACGAAAAATAAAACCCGGACACTTCTTCTCAGAGGAAAGATGAAAAGAAACTCGCCGGATTGTCTAGCCTCTTACGCTGGCTGTTCTGTACCTGGGGAGACTGAAGGGGGACTGGCAAAGACAGAGGCGGGCCTGTGCCAAGGCATACCAGAGCAGACTCTCTCCCTGCTTTGTTTTTAGATTAGATTAGATTCAACTTTATTGTCATTACACAGGTACAAGTCCAGGGCAACGAAATACAGTTAGCATCCAACCAGAAGTGCAAAACAGTTATTAACAACAGAATATAATAAAATGGGTATACTCAGAATATACATATTATGAACAGTATAGACAGAATATACAGGGTATGTACAGATTCAATCCGGGTATGTACAGATACAAATTAGACAAGCAGAAATTACCGGGTAGCATGTATATACAGGTAGTACAAATGATGCGATTGAGCAAAAAGAACAGACTGTGTGCTCTGCATTCAGACGACCATACGCAACATTGCTGGCCTTTTCTTTGGCTGTCTGCTTTCTCCGTGTTGGAAATGACCTTGCTGAGTGGAGAGAAGGGAGCGGGAAGAGAGAGAACGGTTAACAGTCCTGTACTGTCGACCGGGTTTTGAATCCTAGCCAGGCTTGCTGTTCTTTTTCGAATGTTTGGTGGTTGAAATCTCCGACGCGG